>CATIWM010055068.1:0-79430 GCA_949671775.1 Mallotus repandus
TGGCCAACCTTATTCTGAACTTCTATCTACACTCACTCAACTCTGTTCACCAACTATCAAGCCCTGCTATCTGAAAATATTTTTAAAACAGAGTAAAATGAGTACAGAAATACTCAGTGAATAGATATATTAAGCAGAAAACAATTTGGTTAAACTAAACACATTTAACTTCTCAAATGCTAATAATAGAGTGTTTGAAAATCATATTATAATCCACTTGAAATATCAAGGTAATTATTGCCTTCAAACTTATACAAAACTCAGCTGAATAAAACACATGACTTTCAATCATCAAAATAATCTTTCATAAATATTAACCATCCCTACAATAAGCATCATAGTTTGGCCATAACATATAGGTCATCACAAGCGTCACTCTTTAGGCACACTTGAAGGCTAACCCTTCGACTACATTAGCACGGAACGGCCCTTCTACCTTCACCGTCCTGCAATCAAGTGCCTTGTTGTTTATTGCGCAATAACAATCATAAAAAATCTTAAATGTACATATATCACCTCAACACATTCACACATCTCATATAGGGTGGTAATACCCAAAACCAAATACCATTTTCATCAAATAATTAATCAAAACAATTCCGTCACATTTACAATTCAATAGAGTATTCAAAATCAAACCAATTCTCATCATAATTCAAAGGAATGAAATCAAGCTATTTATAATCTCATTTAAATCATTGGGTATCCAAAACAATTTCAAATCATATTACAAAATAAAAACATAGAGTAATAACACATTCGGTTTGTGAACTTAAAACCATAATTGTTTCAAAGCTCATATCATAACTAGTAATTCATGAGGTAAATAAGTTGAACTCAAACAATTTCAATACAACAATTTCATGTCCATAAAATAACATTAAAAACTCATTTCATTACTGATATAAAGAGATTTTAAGGGCTTGAACATCTACTCACAAAATAACTTCCTAAACAAACACAACCAAGACACTGTTTTGCTTAATTCGCTCCAGCACTTTAATTTCCTTTTCCAGCACCTAACAAATACAATTTTATTTATAAATCATTAACATAATAATTCCACATGCTACTCTAACCATGCAGCCGCCAAATGATATGCATAAAATGCAATTAAGCTTAATTCTACAAATCAGCTTCATTGACTCTAAAATAGTTATTTTCAGGCCTAAATTAGAAAAATCACTATGACCTATAGAAAAGGAATTTTAACCAAACTCATATATATATGTTTAGTTTCTTAAATAAAAATTTTACTTCAATTGTTCAACTATTAAAGGGCTTAAGGATAGCTTAACATAATCAGCTTCAAAAATCCTTGCAAACAGAGCAACTAAAGGTATGACCTCAATTGACCATTTTACAGATGGAATCAGCCCTAATTAAAAACTAAAAAGTTTTAGATAAATCTTTCAAGTTTTCCAAAAAAAAAAAAAAAACTTAATTTGGAGTTTCCTAGTTCAAGATATACTAGAAATACTGAGACTAGTTCTTAACTCATGAACTCTATAAGCCTGATTTTACAAGCTAATTTTGAAAAAAATTTGGGACTTATAGAAAAGGAATTTTGAGCTGAAATTTGAATTTTTATTAGATATATATGTCTATAATATTCTTTAAAAATTTCACATCAATTGGATAACCACAAAAATAATTATAGATAACGAATTACAACTAGTTCAAAGCAACTGACAGATTGAGCAATAAAATGTTCTCTTATTACCCTAACATAGAGACTAAATCAGATCAATCTCAAAGAATAAAAATTTTATATATCTCTTCAAAGTTTCCAGATCATCAAATAACACTTAATTTGGAGTTTTATAGCTTAAGATACAATCGAATTACAAAGACTAATAAACTAGACTTTATGAACCCGAAATCTGCAATTTAGGAATTCTAAATTAAATCAACCAAAATACTTAAAATACTTACCAAATCAAGCACTAAAGCTTTAGGGATAATGATTGCAGTATAAAAATTGATTTAGATCTTCAAATCCCTTTTGTATATATCAGCTCAACTTGAAGAAATCAAGAAACTCTCTAAACTCTCTTTTCTTTTCTTAAGTCTTCTTTCTTTCTTTCTTTCTTTCTTTCTTTCTATGGCTATAAAGCCATGATGTAGGAAGATATATCTAAAAAATATTTAAATAATATGTAAAATACTCATGTTGGTCCTTAATGAAATACTTAAGTTACTAATAAATTCTCAAGCTTTCAATTGTTCAATCAAGGACAATCATTTGCTAGAATTGAGTCATTTCCTTTATAACTATATATATATACTAAATTATACTTTAATTAAATCAATATATATATGTAAATATAATGCATAATGAATGCAAATTTACTTAGAGTTAGGGTACGGGTGTGACAGCTTCAAACTTGAACAATTTTTTGTGGCGTGGTTTAGTTTCAACAGTAGCATCAGATGAGTCCAACATGATTAGAGAGTGATCAAATGCATATTTAGGAAGATGGGAGATAAAAAAATCTGGAAAAGCAACAGCAAAATCCTCTGACCCTACAAAATGATCCAAATGTTCCCTGATATTAGCAGCCCCTTTTCTCTCATTATCTCAAGTAAACATGCATCCATTATAACCAAGATCCTGAACCTCTAATTTAGTTATAGTTTCCCTGAAGTAATCTATAGTTCTGCAATCACGGTCACGACCTCCTACCTTCTCATAGCTAAATAAGATTTCATTGAAATCGTCAAAACACAAGAGAGGTTGAGTTACTATCGATAGGAGGGAAGTAAGCAAATCCCATGTTTTATATTTCATATTACCTTTCGTCCACCCATAAACACTGCAACCCATCCAATTAATCTGTTTAACATTATCAAAACAAGAAAACTAAATATGATTAATGAAATAAGATAACACAGATAATTGAATTTTTTTTCAATAGTAGTGCCAGGCCACCCGCTTGCCCTTTGCAATCAATAGAAAAGAAATTGTAGTTAGCAAATTTAACTTTCAAACTATCCACGTGAGACTGATGAAACTTTATTTCCATTAGAAAATCTATAGACGGGGAGTTTTTTGTGATAAAATATCGCAATGCTCGGATTGTCTAAGGATTCCCCAAACCATTGGACATTCTAGCTTATGAGCTTCATAATGTCGGGCCAGACTGCATATGAGCAGTCTTCGCCTCACTACTTATAACTTTTCCCTTTTTTGGACACTACATCAATTTCCATATCATTGGCACTGTCATAAAGGCCTTTCCTTTTTGTATTTCCTATTTGCAATTGTGAAGCCGATTGTTTTCCCACCAAAGTAGTGCTTGGAATTTTTGTACGATCTCGCCCAATTTTCTTAAACTTTTGAACAGAAACCCTTCCATTGGATGAAAGTGGAATTAGCTTTTGAGAAAGTACAGCAACCTCAACACTAATTAATTTCCCTTATATTCCAGATTAGTCAATAAAGTGATTACAAGAGAGATTTTTGTTTAAAGAACCCTCATGTTTAATCATGTTTGCATGATGAGGAATGTTAGGTACCACCACACCCACTTGATGAGGAATCACAAGATCCACCCTTCCCTCTTATGGGGGAACCGAAGAAGAAACCCCAAATCCTACATATTCATTTAAATCAACAAGTCTCCTAACATCTGTATCACCCACACTCTCCGCATATATTTTTTATGAAGAGACTGAATTAAATTGATGTGACCCAGCTTTATGGAAAGTATGAGTTTTTATTGGCGAAGCTCATAAGATTGGACCATATGGCCAATCCCCTCAGGCTTAGCCACACACTCGTCTTCCACATGCCCAATCTGTCCACACCAATAATAGTAATTAGGGAGCTTCTCATATCGACCCATACTTTCTCACCCTGGCATTAACCATTATCGTCCCACGCTTCAGAGGTGCTTGGACATTTAACTTAACCCTCACTCGAATAAATCTACCCTAATACTGAATATCAGAGGGATTAATATCAACTACTTCACCTATCTTGCTTCCCACCTTCACAATTGATTCTTTATCCCTCCTATTTAATGGTAAATTGCCAATTTGACCCAAAAAAGACAAGATGAGAGATCCACCTGAGAGGGTTGTTCATCGCTATTTAACTCACCCAAAATTATCAGTTGCTTATCAAAGTGCCATGGACTATCTCGAAGAATACGATTTACTCCAATTTGGAATTAAATTCATAAACAAAGAGATTTTGGCCAGCCTCCGTATTGGTGAAACCTTTAGCGACCCGCCTTGCACTATTTAAAACATTTGAAAGAGCCTTCAAATTAAAAGGTTTTTCAGTAACAATCCTACTAACCAAACAACGATCATTTTTTGACATTTGATCTGCATTAGCTTGCAGGTTAACCTCTTCTTCATCATCTTTTGTAAGAGAAAACTTCTGCCACAAGATTTCTAATTCCTTCGTCATTAAAAAACTCTTGTAATCTGAAAAAACATAAGACTTGATTAAATGGAAACAAAGAGAGAGAAGAAAGAAAACAAATTGCAGAGAAAATAGAAAAGGGGAATTGATCAAAAGAGGAAGAAAAGAAAAGAAAATTTTCACAGAGGGATAAAACCCTAACCTTAACCAGGAAACCCTAGAGAGGTAGGGAGAGGAATTCCACGAAGGGATAACAACAATATTGAAATATTGTTTTTTGTTAAGTGATATGTACTTCAAAAAAATGATCAATTTTATTCATTAATATAAATAGCAAATTGATAATCAACCCAAAATTTAATTTCAATAGTTGAAAAAAAAATTTAAATTTCGTTCATCAGTTTAAATTTTTAAATCTACATAATAATTAATGAATATAATTTTTTTATTCAACTGTTAAAATCAAAATTTAGACCAATTATCAATTTGCTATCTATATTAACGAATAGATTTGGTCATTTTTTAAATTTATATCACTTGATTGTAATTTTTTTTAAACTTTAAGAAAAATTTTAAGAAAATAGTTTTATATGTTTAAAAAAATTTAAAATTCTATAATTAGGTTATATATATATATATATATATATATTAAAAAATTATCAATTTTATTTGTTACTAACCATTAAATTTATTTTTTTATTAATCTATAGGACTTAATTATACTAAAAAAAGTTATAAGAATTTATTATATTCACCAAAGGTTCAATATGCTCTAAATTTACAAAGTAAAAGTTCCAGTTTGACTCAAAAAAACGAAAGAGTCGAATGTCAAATTAGGGCAAAATATGGAGATCCAATTCACACCTTTGGCCCCCTTTTTTTTATGACTAAAGATCGAATGAATCAACCAACACCTATTGAAATTAGGTAGGAGGGTTTATTTTCGTTTAAACGACATCTTAGTTTTAAATTATGGTGTATATAATCACATTAAATTAGTTGGTAAAAAAATTTTATCGTTTTTATGATACTGTTCGGGTTGAAGCGAATTTTTAGAGTTAAGTGAACTCAAATAAAAAAAAGTAATGGATCAAAATATAATTATCTCTTCATTAATTATGTTTATAAATTTTCAATAATATTGGTGAATTCATAAATTAACGTTATTGAAAATATAAAATTAATTAAAATTAGTTATTTTTGTTTTATAAATTAACTTTGTAAGAATATTATATACAATTATTTAATATATGATATATATTTTAAATATTTTATAGCTGAAAATTATTCAATCATAGGCTAAAATCAATGAATTTTTCAGACTTTATTCATTATTTTTTGGTCGAGAGCCCAGAGTAAAACGAACTGCCGTTTTTGTTACGTGTGATCGAGGCGGGAAAAGTTTCGGTTCGGTTCAGGCGTCGTGTCAGTGCCGTTAACTGCATATTCTTAAGGTAACAATCAAATGATCTCAAGCCTACTTATTATGAACACGTGGCACCATTTTTGAATCAAAATCAAAATCAACATATACAGATCACCAAGCACACGTTAGTCAAGCTACACTTGATTTTTCCGATTTCAATTAAATCAAAATTCCAAACCCTAAACCCTAATTTTGGTCTTATTTTAATTCGAATGTTGACACTTTTCACTATCGTCTAATCAGAATCTTTCTCGGTATTTGATTTTTGAGAGGCTAATTTTCTGTTTGCTTACCGAGAAAAATCACGGAAAAGGAGGAAGATTTCGAGCAGACTGTGTCATCGTTTTTGCAAAGATGGTGTTTTGTAAATCTTGCGCAAGGGATGTTCCCGCAACTCGCGATGGTGTAGGCCTCTTGTAAGCACTTTTTCTTTTTGTTATGTTGTTATGTAACTGATAATGATGATGATAATTATTATAATAATAATCCATTGAATTGCTTTACCTTAATGAGTACAAGAGTGAAATTTTTTAATTGTGCTGGAGCTGATGATTTTTATTTGGATTATGGTTTTTTTAGATCATGTGATAGGTGTGGTAGAGTTCTAAAATTTGATAATTATTCAACTGAAGCCACATTCGTGAAAAATGCGTCCGGCCAGGTATGTATTCATTTCCCTTTGTGTGATTGTTTTTGTTAATTGTTTCTAATCAAAATGTCCTGTTTGTGTGTGTGAATTTGAACTGAAACATAGTTTTTCAGAATAAATTTGATTTATTTTTTTCTAGTGTGCTTGCTTTAGTAACCTGCATATGCTAGATAGGAATTTTCTGCTTCATAGGATTAGGGGATTGATCAAGATATGTTAGCAAGTAAGTAGAGATGAACTCAAACCGTATTGGATATGTGGAATCAAGCAAACTGTGAAAGGAAATTGTTCAGTTGGTTCAGTGCAATGCAATAATTCTGTCCCAATAGTAGATTACTTTGTTGTCTAAAAGTTTGTTGCAATTACAAGCTGGCCAATTTTTCTTATTTTTTTGTTTAAATCAGACTAGTTATTTTATCCAATATGTGAATGTGCATATGCTATCGCTGTAGCCTGTGATATGATTATATATGTTACTTACTTGAATACATTGAAATGAACATGCTGTTTAATTTATTTGTTTTTTTTTTCCTTATTTCTTTGTTCATTCCCATAATATATCCATTCCATGTCCATCTTATTTGTAGAGCCAATTGGCAGGAAGATTAGTAAGGAGTGTTCAAAGTGAAAATTTTTCAAGGCAAAGGTTATATGATAAAGGTACATTTTGTTCTGTTCTACTATTTGTTTTTATCATGACTTCATTATGTAGTACACTGGAATGACTTTGTTCATGGACGAAGTCAAACATTCATGACTCTTCACTCATTTTCATATGTGGAGATTTTTTATCTAGCTAGCTCAAAGAGGTACCTTAAGAGGCAGATATCTTTTTCACTGCTAATTTTCTTTCATCATACAGCTTATGATGATATGATATATATAAAAAATGGCTTGGGCATGGGTGAGTATGACAGCATAGTTGATGAAGCTATGGTGTATTATCGAGTACGTTTCCCTGTTCATGAACTTTGCTGCTAGATTCATGCGTTTTACTCTTCACATCAAGATTCATTTGTTTGTTATGTGAAGATAGCAGTTGAGCGAAATTTTACTAAGGGGCGTAGAACAGATCAGGTGCAAGCTGCTTGTCTTTACATTGCCTGCCGGTACGAAATCTATATCCATTCTAATTGTTGTGGAATTATGTCAGCTATACTTTTCTGTACTGGAAATTTTATCATTTTTGGCTAGCATTCCTTGTGCTGAAGATGTGAAATTTTTTGAATGGCTGCATATTTTCTTTTTTCCCCCTTATTGTGATTTTTAATTATATTTAAAGCTTTTTATAGTTCTGAATGCCTGTTGAAGACCAGCTCGTGATTATAATGATTTGCAATGAAGGTGTTTAACCTCAAAGTCAAAAGTTGATTATATTACTCCCTCAGAATTACCTTGGAATGATCAATGTTATTTTCCTTGCTGATATCACTGGAAATTGATGCAAGCACCATTAGATGCATGATGAAATTCTTACCAGTTATTGAATATAGTGATTGGACACTGCTCCTAGCTCTTTTTTCTTTAATAGTCTTCTATTTTCTTGCTTAATGAAAAAGTGAAGTTCACAGAGTTAATTCAGCTATATTTGTATCTAATAATATAGTTCCTTGAATTTTATTTGCAGTGAGAATAGAAAGCCATATCTTCTCATTGACTTTTCAAATTTTCTGAAAATCAATATGTAAGGAGGCTTTTTCTCTTACAAGAAGAAATTAGTTGATTTCTTTTTGGCTTTGCATGAGTGTTTCCATATTTCTTATTTAGAGATTGTTTGCAGTTACGTGCTAGGTGCTGTATTTTTACAACTTTGCAAAGTTCTGAATCTTACAGAGCATCCCATTTGTCAGAAACTTTTGGATCCATCCATTTTCATTCATAAATACACAGCTAGTAAGTATCTCCAATCACCTGGTTGCTGTTTTGTGATTTTACCTTAATAATAAATGACGGCGGGTTTGGTTTCTTGTTTTGTCAATTTAACGATCTTTGTTGGTTTTTAAGAGAAAAATTTGTTAGAAATAGAATAAAGAGATGTTTCACTCCTTGGGGTGGGGGCATGGGGGTTCATTCTCCTTAGTGAAACAAGAAATGAAAGCAACGTTAAAATGCAATGCCCTTCAATCCTGCTGTAATATCTGCTAGAGGCAACTCTTAAAGGACTCCCAAAATAGAAAGATGTAATGGAACCTAAAAGGAATTTCATCCTACTCTGATTGCCGAGGCACAATCTGTCCATATGATTGTAATATTATTTTTTAATTAAATGCACCGGATCACTGCAAATATGTAATTGTATATATGGTACAATACTGTAAATTTTCTGCCACATTTTCTACTACCAAATATCCTACAAACTCAGTTAAGTAAAAAGTAACTATTCCATAATTTTGGGCTAACACATCTCTTTGGAATCCTGTAAGGAATAAATAGAAATTATTCTATGGAGGACCGCTGCCCAAACAGAACCCTTGATGTTGATAAGCTTAGTTATTAGTCTCATCACTCTCTCTCATCCCTTTTGAAAACTTCTATTTTTGTTGGTGTGTTCCCCTATTTAACTCACCCGTTGTCCTATCTTTTTGAGGGTTTTGTGTGATTTATTTTTTTGGCTATATGATACTAATTTCATGTTGTGAGTTATGTGCCCCTTCATTTAGATGTTCCTATGATGTTTATCTAAGTTGTGATGTTGTGAGTTTAGCTCCTTTATACATGTTGTATAATATTACCTTAGCTAGTAAAATCCATTTTGGATCAGCAATTGACCGAAAAAGATGTATGCATTTAAG
The DNA here is from genome assembly GCA_949671775.1 of Mallotus repandus. Classification (NCBI taxonomy): domain Eukaryota; kingdom Viridiplantae; phylum Streptophyta; class Magnoliopsida; order Malpighiales; family Euphorbiaceae; genus Mallotus; species Mallotus repandus. The sequence continues at coordinate 9,243 of CATIWM010055068.1, forward strand.
ACTTTAAAACCTTTGTGTTTATTGTTATGATCTTGAGAAATGCTTATTTATTGCTTCAGCAATGGGTTCAAGCAGGGGAGTATAATGAACAATATTTTTGTAGGTTTATCAGGAGGAAAAAATAAAGAAATTTCTGAATCAGCGCTGACCATTATAGCTAGCATGAATCGTGATTGGATGCAGGTGTTGTATTGTTTTTAAGTATCATATGAAAGATGTCACTTTGCTCAATTGGTGCTGTTTTTTCCTGGATTTATCTGTCAATAATCCATTGTGTATATTGCTTTCTGATGAAGATTGAAATTGACTTGCAGACAGGGAGAAGGCCCAGTGGGTTATGGGGTGCAGCATTATATATATCTGCACTTTCACATGGTCTCAGTTGTTCCAAATCAGACATTGTAAGCCATGCTTGCAATTTTTGTCGATCTACACTGCATAGTTTGATTATACAAGAGTTAATTGCAATAGTTTAATTTTTCTCCTGATAAAACATTAAAATTATTCCATGAGTGCTGCAATTAAAGTAGCTTTTAGTAGTCATGGCACATGATCAATATTTAGCAAGCAGCTGTGTGACCCTGCCTCAACCCCCTCGCCCCTAAAAGGAAAAGTAGGTTTGCCTAAGAAATGAAAAAAGAAGAAAAATATAAGAAATAGGGAGGGAGAGCAAGCAGTGGGTGGCTACAAAGGCAGCGAAATAATGACTCATGGTCTTGATGAGAGTTGGATGGTGTGTGTTTTAATGCATTGCAGGATTTCTATTTTTTCTCCTAAAATCCTCTGAGTCTACATTTTTTTTATTGCCAATTCATCATCATAGCCATAAGCCTTTGTATCATATTCCTTTGAACACTAATCATTTTGTTAGCAAACTTTTTTTTTTTTTAATCAATGACTGGCAATATGTTACTTTCATCTTAAAAGTTCTTAAACTTGAGGGGGTGAATGTGAGGGCACCGGTCAAGGATAACAGAAGTCTTGTTTGTGAAAATGTGATACTTAGTCTTTTGGGTAATGTTTGATACTTTTGGTTAATATATTGCTGACACTTTTTTGTAGACCTGAAAATCATAGACAGTATATGATCTTTGATCTGTTAGTCTATTGCATTATCTCTCTCATATCTTGCTGAATTTTGTTTAGCATATTTGATTTTTCAAATCAGGACTTTTATGTGATACAATATCTATATGTTATACAGCTAAGATTGGTGCACGTTTGTGAAGCAACCCTTTCAAAGCGTTTGGTGGAATTTGAGAACACGGAGTCTGGGAGCTTAACAGTATGTACCTTGAAACACAAATGTCTTTCTGATCTACAAGTATCCAGAACACTGTGATATTTTGCAATTAATTCCAAATTAGACAACCTGAGATATTGTCTTGTTTGATTTGTCTGGTTGGCCAAAATGATGAGCATCTAATTTAACCACAATATTGGTGGTTACCATATTGTCCTTGGGGCTTGGAGTAAATATTAACAAACTCTGAACACCAATACGTTGTGAAGCAAAGCTTGGGTATAAATTCTAAATAGCTTGTGGTTATTGATTGATTTATGGTAAAATTTTCTGAGCTTATTTATCAGGAAATGATAATAAAATAAAATAAAAATCTCTGTTTTATTTGTTATCTAGTCATAGCTGTTGTCTCTGATCTCAATTTCCTCTTTAAAAATCTTATATGCCTTTTTTATTATTCATTGCAATTAGATTGAGGAAATTAATGAAAAGGCTGAAGAGCTTAGGGAAAGTTCAACAGATCAATCAAATGTTGCTTTGAAAGCGTCTAGCTTGAAAGAGTTGCTGTGCCAGCACAAGCGTACTAGTAGGCTTCCTTATGCCTATGGACTTTGTAATGAGTGTTATGCATATGTGGGTCCTCACCTGATATTCTAGTGTATCATTTTCTTTTCTTTAATTTGCATTTAGCTTAAAACCTTGCACTTCACATTTCTGCTTTGATGCAGTTCATAGGATTTGAGGGTGGGTTAGATCCTCCAGCTTTCCAGCGTGCTGAGAGGCAAAGAAAGAAAGATCTATCCATAAACAATAATAATGACTCAAATTCGGTGAGTTTGTTGCCCTTCTTGGGATTCTTTTATTTGAAGTTTCTAAAATTCCACAAACAACTTATTCTTTGCACACAAGTGGTCAAGTTAATAATGCTTGCTTCCTCATTTGAAGTCATGACTCTTCTCTTGCTAGTTATTGTATCTTTTACTTCCAGAGATCAAAATATCTGCATGTGGCATATGATAATTAAATTAAGATACAGACTTGTAGGGTGTTCGCTAAATTCTTTTAATCTGCAATATTAGCTACTTTATCATGTTCTAGCTAATAGCATCAGTTCATTAACAGATGGGTTGTCTATTTCTGACTTGCTTCTGCTAACTCCTAGTTTACATAATTTTAACTTCAAATTGATATTAGTATGTCATCTAGAAGTACCCCCTCCTTCTCCTTTGATTTTGTTATTTATCTACTTCTTCTTTGTGTTTTTTTTAGTTTGAGGAAGAGTTGAACAGCCAGCTTGCAGATAGAGATGAAAATTTGCTGTTAAAAGAGCCAGAAAGAGTAGGTATGCCTTTTTTCTTTTTCTTGTGCAACCATAATATTGCTGGACTCTGAAACATCCTTTGTGCCGTGTTCACTCAGTCTATTTGAGATGTTTATGTTTTAGGGGAAGCTTCTCAGCATTTGCATACTGATGATGGTGGTTATGACAAATTGCATGAGGATAATGATATGAACTCTAAAGCTTTTGATGAATCAGACAACTTTTCCGATATTGATGATGCTGAGGTGAATTGCTAAATATTGTTATAATGTTTTTGTTGTTTGTTTCTTTTATTCATTTCACTACTTGGATAAAACTCAATTTTTTTACGTTTATGTGTTTGGTTAAAATGATTGAATTTTTTTTGGGCAAAAATAAAATGAATGCAAAGAGTGTTTATGATTTTCTTTACTTGGGGTTCCTGCAGTACCCTGCTCTTAATTCAAATCACAGAAAGTCAGAAACATCATGCTCATGTGCATTTTAGTAAAAGCAAATTGTGAGCATGCTCATAACATTCAGTTACCAAATTCTGCTTGCTATCATGCGGTGATATTATGTGAAAATCTTCATGCACCAAATGCACATTTCAACTAAGAGATGCTAGGAAACTTGTAGCTTTCTAAACTTTAAAACACTTTTACACTTTTATTCAGTTGTATAGATTTTGGGCAATTTGTTTCTCCTTGGCTTCTTGTTTTTCTATTTTTAGCATCTCTAACTAGTTAATTTGGGTTTTCATAATGTGGATTAAAAAATTTGAGCTTTGGAATTTTTTTTTTCTTATTTGGTTATTTGGTTCAAACAAGAACGCTGCCATTCTGTTGTAAAAAATGTTGAAAATGCATTTAAGAATCTGTGTTGCCTTTGGGAAATAGAGGGGTAAATATTTGATATTCTCTCTTTTTGATCATGGATCTTAACTCATTTTTGATACCTGTCATCAATAACATCTCTTGTTCTTTTCTTCCAGAATGTTTATTTTCCTTTAATTAGTGATTAATTTTGAATGTTTTGTGGTTACATGAAATTTTATATGCTTTGAGCTCAGCTCTTCTGATGGAAGCTCCTAGGAAAATACGTTCTGAATAGCCTTCTCTTTCCATAATTGACTTTTAGCTAGATTTCCCTTGTTCTGATAGTTGAATTGTGTGTTACATTTTATTATGTGTTTTAAGGTGTTGATGCCTCTGAATACTGACATATTTTATAGGTTGATGGCTACCTTCACAATGAAGAGGAGGTTCAGTTTAAAAGAATCATTTGGGAAGAAATGAATCGGGAATATCTTGAGGTACTAAGTCACCTCTTGATTTCAGTATCTTTTTCTATTATGACTGTTTTGGTTAGCAAATTGATATGAAATCTCAGGTCTCAACTGAATACATAGGGAACCATGTTCTGGATAGCTTATAGTATGCCCAAATCTATTATCTTCTTTTCGTCATCACCTTCAATTTTAGCATTTTTCTCTATAATTTTTTCTTGCCTTATAATGTTTATTTTCCTTATATAACTATGTGCTTAGTTTTGGCCTTTGGTGAATTTTCTGGTTACTATGGTATATAATTTGACTGCCTTCACGTAATGACTAACGACACTAACTTGCTGATGGTGGTTGCCCGATTTGGCACGTGTAGCTTCTAATTAATATGAAACTCTTGCAACATGGTGGCTTACAGGAACAGGCAGCCAAGGAAGCAGCCGCAGCAGCTGCTAAGGAAGCTTGGGAGGCAAAATTCAAGGATTGCCCTGAGGAAATGCAAACTGCAAGAGATCTCGATGCAGCTGTTGCAGCAGCTTTAGCAAAATCTAGAAAGGTAGCCTTATGGTGTTATTTATTTGCATTGTTCATCCAAATCAGTCTTTTTAAGTTTTTGCCATTTCCTGTGAATGTTTTGACTTCCACAAATTCACTGATGGTAATTGTCCATTTATCTGCAATATCAACCTTTCCTTTTTCTTTCCGATCCTGCAAGATTATTAATTTGCCTCGGGCCTCTGTTTTAATATTTATATATTATTGTTGTTTTCAGGAAAAGCGACAAAAGCGAGCTGCAGAAGCCAAAAACTCAGCTCCTGCAAAGTCCGCTTCAGAAGCTGCCTTCCGAATGCTGACAAACAAGGTATTTGCATAGGATATTACAGGGAGTTTATTGCTAAAGTTGCATAATTGGATTGTAATGCAGCACTGGAACCTATAGAATTAAAGATTTGATAACCTAACCTCTGAATGAGAATTGGATAAAATTTTAGGGCTGTCAGCAAACGTTTCTTCATGATGGAAAAGTATAATTTATATATACTATGGTACCTCTATCATGCTTGCTAAGTGTGATTAGGCACAAGACTTAATTTGCATGTTCATGCAAATGCAAGACTCTGTCCATTTTGTTTTCCAGATTTGTCATGCTCCCCTATAGAATATGTTCACTTGATGTGTCTTCTGACAAACATGAACATGATTTGTTTTGCAGGGACTCGCTTCAAAAATCAACCTTGAAGAATTTAGGAAACTTTTTGATGAACCTGTATGCTGTTTTAATGCTTCTCTTTCTTCTTATGTTCATTGCTGGAAATCTTTTCTGTTATATAATCACTTTTATTTCCTCTTGCATTGTCTTGAAATGAAGATTCCATTCTTTGTTCTAACCAAATGGAGTAGAAAGCTGCATGTAATGTTATACATATGTTACTGGCGATTTATATCTACAACACTGTATCTTCCTATGTCCTGAATCAAAATTTTAAGAATCTCTTCCTCATTGAGTGGAATACTACGGTTGAAGCTACTCTCATAATTGAGATATTTGGAGAAAGAAATAGTCAATAAGTACTCAAATCGGGATCATCGAGAGAATGGTGAAAGACGTGCCTTTTATTTTACCAAGTTTATTGAAATGGCTTGTGCATATATTCTTTGAGGTCTCAAATGTTAGCATAGTTTTCGAAGTTCTCTGCAAATTCACTGGCATAGGCTAAAGACTAGTTGGTTTAAGTGCTTTCCACATTTTGTTACTTACCCTTAAAATTAGATGCCTTGCACAATTTTCTTTCCTCTGAATAAAAATCTAGCAGTCTATGAGGCATAAGAAATCTGCTGTTTTCCCTTGCTCTATCTTGGATCTACATGCGCTTATTTGTTTTGCGATGTTCTTTTTTCCTTGCAGGAAACCAAGGATCCTAAGAAACAGCGAACTGAATCACATTCTGATACTGATGATAACAGGTTTCCTCAAACAAATGACAAAAATGATGATTTGGGGGAAGGAAATGAAAATGAGAACGAAGAGGATGCCGAAGTGTATAATTACAATAATGATGCTTACAATGAAAATGTGGTTGAAGCATATAACTATGAATATGATTATCAAGAAGAGGATGATTATAATTACGATGATACCTAGCCACAATGTACAGTTATTTTTGCTCTTATTATTGTATCTAAAATTCTTTAAAGGAAGTTGGAGAGCAAGGAAGCACTTTCATTCGGAAATATCAAGTGCATTTGGGGATGCTGTGCTACTTTTTCTGGAGGTATCAAGACATCCTTGCACGCACTCTTCAGGCATTGTTGCTATTATTTATATAGAAGTATATGTGAATAATTATTTGAACGCATGGCAAAGTATTATCAATAATTCTAGTCTGCTGATAACATATTTCATTTATACTTGTGACATCTTTAAAGTACACAAATTTCTTTACATATTGATGCACGCCCGAATGTAAACTTACAGAACTTTGAATTTATGATTTTGTCAGGTCTTAGAAGTATATTGAGGTTCGGAAGTATGTTTTGCATTTATCTTATTTGAAAGCAAATAGAATTCTCTGCATGATGCATAAACTCAATCATGTAGGAATTGAACTTTTTGCTAATGATAATCATAGAAGAGGTTTTAGTTCTGCTAATGTCCTTAGTTTATAATCACATAAAAGCTATTGTGTTCAGAAGTTGCTTGATGACTGGAAACTGTTTTTAAGCATATGCTTTTCCATCTTAGTTGTGTACTTTGACTAAAACAAATATGTAAATTTCTTGACTTGAACAGATACAATTTTAGTCTTGTCCAAGTTGTTTGCTAGAGTTAAAAATAGAGACACTCTTAATCATCATTGCAAAAAGAAGAAGCACAATGATCAGGTGTGGCACCCATGCAAAACCCTTGTTTAGTCTGTAAATTTGTCAAATATTACTTGCACAAGCATAACTGATAAAAATATCTGATTGCAAGCCATTTGTTTTTGGAAACAAAACAATGAGCTTGCTCTGCTAATTGACATTGGTTGTTCCCAATTATAAATAATCTCATTATGAAATTGACATGACAAAGTTTTCTTCAGGAATTATCATCTAGTTACCTGTCATAATAGCCCCACCAGATACAAAGTATATGTGAACATGTGGCATTTCAGAAGTACTCGCAATGAAAGAAGTACATTAGAGCATAGCGGTATAAGATGCTCCAATGCCATCAAAAGAATAAAAAACAAACGGACAAACAAAAACTATTAAGTTCTTGGCAGACAATTACTATGAGATGACTAAGAATCCACAAATTCTTAGTTGCAGCTTGTCAATGCACCACTAATCTTCATAACACTTGTCAGAACACTATAGATTCATAAGAGTTTATCTGTCTCTGAAACCTGACTAGAAAAATATGTCAACTAGAGCAGGAAGAAAAAAAGGAATAACAATAATAATAATAATAACAGGCATTTCAAACGCACCAATGTCCATATCCAATTGTCAATGGAACAGTAAAATCGTGTCTGCAAAAGTTTTGTCTGTGATGATTATTTAAATACATATATTTGCTTTATTCATTGCAAGGTGAAAAACATATGCATGATATGGAAACGTCCTAATTTTATCTTCAAAGCTTTATGATCAATACTTTAGGATAATTTGATGATAACGAGAACTTACATAATCATATTTTTTATTATGTGGGAGTTGATCTTACTATGTAAATTAATAGAAATGTAAGAAAACTTGAATAAATTAAAGAATAAAGATATTTGTAGTGGCCTGTTTTGGATAGTAGGCAGCGAATTTATTAAAATGCACATCCTTTTAAATGATATTATTTCCTACTCATGGAGAGAGTATCATCTTTTTAATAAAAAATTCCGCATCATTTTACAGTCCATTACATACTGTTCACGTAACAGATAACTACTTATATTAAACTCTAAATTAAATAAAAGATAAAATTTAAATTCTATATCTCATAAGACATTAGAAGAATAATGCCCCTTAAACTAAGTCTTCACTGGCTGTGAATAATCATATTTGTTATTAAAAAGCCAAGCAAGATGCATAATATAGCTCAAAAAGTCCAACGTTTTGTAACTTGATTTTTAAGGTGTATAATTAAGTTCTTCTTCCATTAAACAAAAGTATGAAAAAGAAAACAATAGAATAGGCCATTTTGTACAACTGACAGCTGGGGAGACCCCCCTGCCATTCATGTACAATTAATCATGATCTTTTGAGTTATATACAACACATGATACCCACCCACCCACCCACATCAACATGGACACCTACCTACCATTTGGGGGCAGGGCACCAAAATGCTGCACAGTTCTTGGCCTCTGGAGAAAAGCTTAAACAAAACAAGTACCCTTTTCTTTTGTGTGATTATAGCATTTCTTTTTTGGAGCCTTAATTACCCTGCATCAATAATAATGGGCACTAAATATCTTAATTCCACATGAAATCATTAGTGTAGTAAAGCCCCCAGTATTCAGAGAATCTAATAGACATATGAAACTTTGCTTTAAGGAAACAATGAAAGAGAAACAGATAACAATTATTAATATATGTATATCACAAACAGTGTTGTTTAATTTATCATTTATCTATGACAAGTGTGCCAAGAGCAAAATAGCAACATAGTGGATATATATTTATGTCAGATTTGTGTCTCTGAACCAAAAATCATGACATGTGTGCTATGAGCAAATTGGCAAGCAGTATTTATAAAGATGATGCAACATATTGACAAGAAGCTAACTAATTAGCAACTATGGATTATACAAATTTGGTCAAAAAAAAAAAACTATGGATTATACAAACACAACTGACCTATAGCTAACGATCATAATTAGGAGCCCCTAAAATTTTGATCTTATGTTTAAGTGTTTTAGGTATTATGGATGATAAGTATCTGCTAGAAAAATAGATGAACGAACTGTACAAAAGTAAGATTTTGTGCGTGTATATAAACGCTGTCATTTAAGAATTTTACCCCTACTATTTTGCTTATCGGTTGTAAAGTAATTTTTTTCAGGATACACTTGAAAATCTCTTCTTAAAAACAATATGAAATTCATATGTCTCTTCTTATTACTAACTATTCTAGCATTATCGAATCTTTATTTCCCCTCCAACTTCCTATCTACGTCTGTGCCATGTTCAAGAAAATGATAATAGTTAGGATTTTTTTAACTAATTAATTAATTATTGTTACAGAAAAAAAAAATTCAACATCTCAATTCTCAATTTCCTAAGTGCAAATATTATTGCATATGAGATGCAAACAAAAACAACATTATCATAAGGAATGCATTATGTGAACCACTTTAAATTGTTTGGTCAATTTTTATCACATTACAGTCCTTTTTTCTAATAAGAAAATGTCATTTCTCCATTGGTCATGACAACCCATGAAAGTATACACACATTTATCAATTGACCTTCTCATCACTAAGTGGAAATTAATCAAACCCTTCTCTATTGCTTTATTTTTGGGACAAGAATCTCCATCTTCATCTTCATCATCATCATCATTTTAGTGCTCTAACTTCATTACTGAAAACAACCCTTTTAATGTTTTTTTAGTTCAACTCATAGGACAAAACCCTAGTAGTTTCTTTTGTTTTTTTTTAATTTAATTTTCGATAGTTATTTTTATTATATATTTGTTCCTCTTTTTATTTATTTATTTAATTTTTTCTTATAACAAATATAGATATCTAATTTGTTTTTTTATCAAATATTTGAATCTTTCTTCACAGAGAATTTATTTTTTATGAATTTTAGATTTCTATGTGTCGTAAAAATTTTATTGATATTTCTACATTCGAATTCATTTAAAGATATAAAAATCAACTTACGATTAATCTAAATCATTGAATAATTGTATGGATCATCAATTTGTACATTAAAAGAATTATGTCGATACGATTGAAAAATAACGTTAAAAAATTTTATAATAATAAAATTTTATTTTGGTACTTTTAATTATATTTTTATTTATATTATTTTTTTATTAAAATATATTTTTAATTTTTAATATATATATATATATATATATATGTTGCATCGATTTATGTGGTGAGCTAATTACCAGTCCTTTAAATATATGAAATAATTTATGTATGGATAATATATATAGTTCTGAATTGCATCATCTTCACACGTCAATAGTTACACCAAGTACAACCTTTCAACATGCCTGCAACATTTAATTAAAACTAAAGTATCTTTATGCTCTCCTGAAACCACATCATGTGGACCAAAACTATATGATTTTAAAAAAATATTTTAGTATATATTTCTTGTTCTTTTCTTTTGCTTTTTTATTCACCCACTTTCAAGTACATGGAATTAACAAATTAAGGGTCATTATGTTTCTGCTCCATATAATTGAGCAAGCATAATCTATGTTTATATAATAATATTCTTGCCAAGGAATTAAGCAAACGATAGAGAGAAAAAAAAAAGTTATAGTAACAATTTAGTAGTGTGACACATTATATATGCACCATTATTGTATATCATTATAGGACAAGTAGGGCATCTATACATGTCATTTCAAAAAAATCTCATAGGTGTGCTACAAAATTAATATTTCAAGCGGATTAAATACACCTATGATCACTTAACTTTTGATTTATTTTATTTTGGATACTAAATTTTAATTTGTATTTTTTAGTATCCAAACTTCAATTTAAGTATCAATTACCAGTCATCTGGTGGTAAACTATTTATGTGATTAGCAATTGAAAAATATTTATCGAATATTTTTTTATGTCAGCTTCCAAGTCATCTTTGACCTTAAATGCACATATGGTCACCGAATATTAATTTTATTTCTATTGGGATACTCAATTTCAAATTATATTTTTTAATATCAAATATTTTATTTAAATTAAAATTATAACCTTATCAATTCTAATTCTAGTAAATAAATTATTCTCATTGTATTAATATTTAACTTTTAATATTTTAATAGACATGCAATTTAAATATATTTAAATTAAATTAATTATAAATATTTTATTTAAATTAAAATTATAATTTAAGTAGGCCTAATTCTAGAAGTAAATTATGCTCATCATATTAATATTTAACTTTTTAATATTTTTAATATACATACAATTTAAGTATATTTTATATCACAAAAAATTATAATATTAATATATATAATTTTTAAGAAATTAATTTCCCAATCAAATTAATAAAAATTAAATCAGTAGTATTAAAGTGCAAACATTCCTTTAATAATCTTTACAAATCATACGGTAGAAGTTAAAATTTTAAAAAGTTAAAAATTTAAATTTTTATTTCATAAGTTGGTTGGTAAAAGAAGAAAACATTTGCAGTATCTTTTATATAAAATATATAATATATATTTTAAATATTTTAATATTTAATTAATATATATTTTATATGTCACAAATCTAATCAAACCTAATGGGTGAAAAGTTACGATATTACTTACATGATTGCCTCAAACCACATCTGCAGTGGCCTGCAGACCTAATCTGTGATGAAATGCGTACCTCCAATCCACTAAATATGTAAATATCTGACTTGTTTTTATACATTTTCTTTTCGTAATAATTAGTAGTTTCAGCTGAAAATGTTCAATCGAAAGAAGTGGACTTGAACATATATTGTTGACAAATATTCAATCACACCCTCTATCTCATCTTACTTAATTATTTGGTGTCGAAAACGACTTTATTGGTTCTTATTTTCTTTGTAATGCATGAATAATGCAACACTGAAAAGCATATTGAGCTAATTAAAAAAATGGTGCAATGTAAATTTAAGTTTTCAACCAACTTATTAAAAAATGTTGATTCTTTTTTTTTTTTAAACAACTAAAAAATATTGATTCTTATACACCAAAAGGTTTTATACCAAAAAATTCTCAAAATATTATGATAACTATATGTGCATATATAATCTTGTTAAATTAATTAGAAATATAACTAGTGAAAATTTTACCTAATCTATAATAAGAATTTGCTTTTATTTATAAATATGGTACCTTTAAAAAATATTAATTCTCATATATATTTGTTATTGTTAAATAATAAAAAATGTAATGATTATTTAATTTTTAAAAATATAATGCTTGTACTATAAATATTTATTTATTTGACTGAAAAGTATATAGAGATAAATCACAAAGCCAAATTGCACATTTCATTTCATGGTGAAAGAGATGATAATGCATCTTTTTTTTCAAATAGGCAACAATAATATTGTTAGAAACAATTCAGTTAATCAAGTCAAAATTCGAAAAGTATAAAAGAAAAAAATCTGAACCAGGAAAAGAGCACTAATCTGTATTAATGAAGGGAAACTTATAATTAGGTCAAAAGATAGATAAATGGCATAATTAGCACATAAGGTAAATGAGAGGATTTCCCTTTCATATCTAAAATTATCATCAAAAAACAATTTTTTTTCCCAACATTTTTTTACCTTTAGCTTTTGTTTTTATAATACGTCTCGATATATATAAACATACATGCAAGCCACACACATACACATAGATATAAAGTTATGATTTACTAATCAATTGTTGTCAATGTATTGATTTTTTGAGTTTCTGATATATTCTTTAGCTCAAATTTTTCTGATATATGAGAAAATGACACCCAACTTGCCTTAAAAAAAATTCAAGTTGTGGTTAAATATATGCAAATGTTTGCAAAAGGGGCAACAATAATAGAGTATATATAGTATAATTGCAAACATGCTTTTCTAATATATATGGCCTAAGACTAACTCAAGCCTTGGTCAAACTCTAGTCTGGTCTAAATATTGATGAATTGCAATAAATGATAGACTTTTTATGTTAAATCATACAGAAATAATTTTACAAATCTACGATATTATAATTTGAATCCTACAACTCAAAATATTTTTTAAAAAGAAGTTACTGTTATATCACTCTCTTACTGATAACTCTAGTCACTTTAGTTCGCAACAAAAAAGACGTGAAGAACAATTGCCTATAAATTAACTATACAATTATATTTTTTAATTTTTTAACATTGCATTTTCTATACATTTCAAATTATGAATTATTTTTTATAAAATAGTTAATTGATTCATAAATTTTTATTTAATATACATTTTTATCATAACTAGTTAATTTTAGTGAATAAAAAAATTATTTATTAGTAAGAGAAGAACATAGAATAAAATTATTTTTTAATTATAATAATTAGTTTTTATAATATACTTAAAAACCAAAATAGATGTATATAGTTTTAAGAGGGGAAAAAATATTAGCACATCTTACCAACTAGATTTTTGAATTTTTTTTTTCAATAGCAAAGTCAAAACTCCTTGTGTAGTTTATTTGAAAGTTTGGAAAATATATTCTTACTTATTTATTAATATTAAAATATTAAATATGTAAATTTCGTAATAAACAACAAATCTTGCTAAAAAAATTTTAAAAATACTATTATTTTTATTTTTATCACAATATTTTATTTCAGAAAGGAAAGTCTAAATTTAAAATATTTAATATTTTCTTCTAAAGGATTAGCTCTTTAATCATGCACAATATACTATTTAATGAAATAATTGAAGCATATAACAATAATAAAAAGATAACTGTTTTTCTTTTTGCCCCCTTTTCATGTCAAATAATAATGACAATATTTTCTGAGTAAGACATATAAGCAATGAGCAACAAATTGCATGAATGACAAGCAAGACGTATTACATGCTACAAATTAGAAAGAAATTAATTAAAGATTAACTGGGTAAGACTTAAAGAAATACAACACAAGGTTTGCTAATTTGGCATTAATTAAATTATTTTTTTTTAATTTAAAGTGTATTAAATTTTATTTAATTCAGTTTAATTTAAATAAAAAAATGTTAAAAGTCTCTCAATAATTTATATAACGCAACTGTATATACTTGAATAAAAATAATTCCGTGGTAATTGATTCAACAATTAGTGATAATTTTTATTTTTATTTTTTTGGAAAATTAATTGATCCATTACAATTATGTTGATAAGATTTATAAATGTGGCAAAATCCAAGAAGTGGGTACCCAAAATGTATTACCATAAAAAATAAATTACGTGAGTATGAGACTAAACACATGGGCCATCCGATAGCCACCCCATTGATAGGAAGTAACCAAAGAGACAAATTAGAAATAATATATCAAATATATATAGAGAGATATATGACAAATTAGAATGTCATAACAAATCAGTCCACCGCCCAACCTCAAATGTGTGCCACCATCTTTGGAAGGTCTCACATCAATTATAGCTATATTTCTTCTCTTCAAGATTCCATGTATTATAGATTAGATGCACTATAGATACGGATATGAAGTGAACGTGTGCCTATAATTTGAGATGGAAATTCTTTTTCGAGGGAAAAAAGATGAAATATATTCATTTATTTAAAGTTAAGAATATATCTTTGTTGAGATGATAATATAAATAAAAGTTTAATAAATATTAAAAGAATACTTCACTATTATAAATTTTTATCGTTATTCTTTAATTACATTAACAAATCACTATTAATATACAATTTGATGATTCATATGTCAACTCTCTACTTTTTAAAAGAATTTTATCACAAAAATATCAATAAAATTTTAAAAGATATTATTTCAAAAAAAGTAAAAGCTCCATAAAAAAATTTAAGAATTTCACTCGAAAAAACAAACAAACTAAGATCTATATTTATTAAATATAAAAAATAAAATAAAATAAATAAAATAAATAGAGATAATAAGAAACTACTATCAATTTTAAAAAAATCAATAACAGTCAAAAACTAAAGTTTTTGAGGAAAAATAAAGAATGAAAAGAGAAAAATAGATTGTTAAGGGCATGTTTAGTTTTAAAAAACAATGTCTGTTTTTTAGAAAATTTTTTCAAGAAAACTGGAAAATAGAACTTGTTATTTAGTCATAATATTTTTTAATTTTAGAAAATTAGAAAACTATTTTTCAAATTTTCCAGATTATGAAAGACTTTAGAAAACTAATAAAAGATGTTTTCTAAATTTTTCTTTTAACATTGACTACAACATTCTCAACCTCCATTACCGCCTCCACCTCACCACCACCACCACCGCCTCCACCTCACCACCACCACCACCGCCTCCACCTCACCACCACCACCGCCGCCTCCACCTCACCACCACCACCACCACCTCCACCTCCACCTCCACCACCACCTCCACCTCACCACCACCACCACCTCCACCTCCACTTCCACATCCACCTCCACCTCCACCTCCCTGCCACCACCACCCCCCACCTCCACCTCCATCTCCACCTCCACCATCAAAATGTGCATAATTTAAAAAAATTTCATAAAATAAATAAATTTAATATTAATCACAATAAAATTTAATATATTAATTAAGAAGTTATAGAAATAAATTTCACTAAAAATAATACCTATGAAAATATAAAAAATTGAAAAATGAAAAGTAACAAACAAACTTAATTTTCTATTTTCTATGTTCTATTTTAGAAAATGAAAAACTGGAAAACAAAGAAAATGAAAAGAAAACTAGAAAAGAAAAATAGAAAATATTTTCCAAAACTAAACAGGCCTTAAGATTTTGTGAAGAGTTGATAATTCATAATTTAAACCAATTCATAAGGAATTGTATTAATATAATATCTAAATATACTTTATTTTTATGGTAAAAAATTACTAGATATGAGTATATATACTATATAGATATAGGTATATAAAGATCTATTTTTAAAAAAGCTTCTATTTGAGATATTAATTTTTTAGAAAAATATAAAAGTGAATGATGAGTGGTTTCAAAAGTTTTGATTGCCATTTATAATCTTATATGTTTTAATCCCCTTTAAGTGGAATGTTAAATTTTATTTTGAAAATGGTAATGTTATAGAAAAAAATGAAAAAACTTTTAAAGCATAATACATACATAACTTCCTATACTTATCATTTTTTGTCAATTTAACAACTCAACTTATAGTTTTATCATTTTGACACTTGAACTTGGTTAAAATATAATTTTAAAATTCCTGTCAGCACACGTGGCACGGAATAGTAAATCAGTATGTGCCACATCATAAAGGTTTAATTGACTAAAAACTATAAGTAAAGGTATTAAACTGACAAAAAGTAACAAGTACATGGGTAGTAGATGCATTATGTTATTGTATTAGTGCAAACTCGTGTATTTTAGCCAAGTTCATGTGTCAAAATGGTAAAACTATAAGTTAAGGTGTCAAACTGACAAAAAGTGACAAATACAGGAGGTCATGTATGTATTATGCCAACTTTTAATGTTATTTATTGCACATAAACTTGGGATGAGAATGAAGCATAGCAAGAAACAATTGTAGGGGAAGGTGCATTTTTGCCCTTGATACTTATGGAGAATTTTACATATGTCCTAATTAACCTCATTATTTTTGTAATAGAAAAATATGGGCCTTACAATAACTTCCATTTGCCTTCTTCTTTTTTTTTTTTTCCTTTCTCTTTGTTCTTCTCTGATTTTCACTTATCAATTTTATATGACCATGATTTTTCGAACTTTAACATATTGTACATACTTCTTCTACCTTATTCCCTATTGTTGTAGATTTACTAAAATTCTTAATCCAGATTACATAAAAAAAAATAGAGCATTGAACAAATAGTTCTCCATCAAATTCAAATTAAACTCAAAACAAAAATAATAAAATAAAATTTCAACATACCCAAATTTTAAGGACACACTTATACATATCCAACACAATTCCATTTGAAGTGTATAAAATTAAAATCTAATTCCTTATGAGCTCTTTTTTTTTATCATGTTTTGAATTGAGTATTTCAGTAATGGACTCCTATTTCCTCCTTTTTCTCCCACCAACGATCAAGAACACAATCATCATACTAGTGTCTCTTTTATGATTCTTGATAACCACGATACTAGCGTCAACATTAATGTCGATTGTTATTTTACGAGCAGCACTGATGGCACCACTACTTCTATCAAGGCTAAAATTATTGTCTCATCCTTACTACCCTCATCTCTAAACTGCCTATATCAACTACCAAAAGGTGAAAGGTTAGGAGAATTTTCATTGACTCTTATCAAGAAGCCTAAAACTAAAAATTTTCTCTCTTTCACTCTCAGCTGTTTACAAGTTCCCTCTTTTGCTTTTATGCCAATACCTCTTTATATACCTCATTACTGAAGTCAAACTATACAAAGTTTGTTTTAACTTTATTGTGTGCGTGTATATATATATAGTCATTACAATTTGTAGTTGTTGGTTTTAAAAATAAATTCTTCAAACCAAAAACTTTTGAGTTATTTACTTTATGAAATGGAATCAAAATACGTTGTGTTGATAAAGTAATAATATATTAGAACATGATAAAGATGTGTTTTTTCATGTTTCCTTCTACTTCATTGAATACAAAGATTGCATACATATATGTTTATAAAAGATCTCTAGGTTAAAGCTTCGCCAGAATTAGTGGCTAGATTAGAAAAAGCTTGTGCATCCGCAGTAACAATGGGGCAAACTAGTATGAGTTGTATAGGTGAAAAAGCTTGTGCATCCACAATTCATGGAGGTATACTACGAGATGCTAACCGAGTATAAGCAAAACCTCTCTAAGCCCTTCAAGGACGCCGTGTTTTTTCTATAAAGAGTTGAGTGCTAATTCAAAACCCTCACTATTTCCTCCCCAAATTTTGGTGATAATCTTTTGCTCACTTTCTATATATCTCTTTGTGTGTGCATACATGTGGAATGTATGGTGTTTTAGGAGAAGTATAATTTATTAGGTTGTTGTTGGTTAGGGCTTTTAGGAGAGTTTGGCTAAAGATTTTACATTTTATGTCATCCAAATCAATCGCAAAGAGCTTGATGATTCTATTGGAGACTTTTGTGAAGGAGGCCAAGATTATAGTGACAGAAGCAGAGGAGTGGATGATCAGAGAAAGAGAAGGGAGATAGTGGTGGAGTTGGAGGTGAGTTTTTGGATTCAAATTCTTAAATGGTTTTGTATATTTGAGGAGAAGAAACGGAGAAGAATTAAAAGGAGAGAAAGGGGGGAAAAAGGCTTGTAAGAGTAATATATGGGCTCATATTTTTTTGTTGCAAAATAAAATAATGAGTGAATAACGACATTTATCTTCAATTAAATTGAGAAATTTAAACCACAACTTTTCAATAATTTTATGCTTAAATGGTCCTAAAATTAGATAAAGAACAAATACGAGTCTCACTATAAATATTAAGGGCAAAAATGCACCATTGCCCACAATTATATACGTAGGAGAGAATACAACTTATATTTTATTATTAAAGAGACGTTTTAATAACAATAATTTATCATATTTAAACCAATTAATATATTTTTTTTGGCCACATATAGCCAAGTCTAACATAAATATGAATCTTCCTCCCTTTATAGCTTAGTGGTTCAGGTAATGGGCATTATAAGGCGAGATCATGTGTTCGATCTCCTACTTTCTTTTGACCTCCCAGTTGTTTAAAAAAAACATAAATATAAATCAAAACAAATAAAATGATTTTATATCACGCTAAATTATAATTAACTTTTTTTAGATTAATTTTTTTTGAAAAATTATAGATTAATTTTTTGAAAAATTATAGATTAATTTTTTAAAAAATTATCTATAAATATTAAGTAATGAAATAATATTAATTTTTTTTATTAAGAACATGAATATTTTTCTTCATTTTCACATCATCCTTAATTTTTCTTATTTTCCTACTAACATTTTAGTGTTAAGTTTTTTTTTTTTTAACAACTATTATATATAGGGTTGGGGGAAAGGGGAGAACCTCTAACCTCTAGATTATGTCAAATCCCATGACATGTGGTTTAACCAACAAGCCAAAGAGGGATTGACGGTGTTAAGTGCAAATAATATTTTCTCATCTTCATATTGTTCTTAGTTTTTCTTTGTTCTTATTGACATTTTAGTGTTACATATTGAAATTATATTTCCTTACAAGATGGGCTAGAAAGATGCTTAGCCACAAGAATGATTATAAAATGGTGTAATTAATTAATTCTTGACTAAACAAATACAGAGCTCTGAACTGTCAATTCTTACCTACCAATTCTTAAGTTTTTGTAATACAGTCTAAATCATTCAATAGGAATTCATGAGTAATCTCACATATTTGTTATAACTTGTTAATATTAATTATTTAAAATCCATATAATTACCAACAGCCGTTTAAATTTAGTATGAATTATTTTTCTCAAACAATATTTCGGGTACAAATTATAATATATGTAATTATATTAAATTATTTATTTAAAAAATTATCACCCTTATAGTTGTGTTATAATTGAATCGAATTAATTAAAATTTAGTAAATTTTAAATATCGATAATCTAAATAGAAAAATATATATTAATTATTGAATATTTACATGTAATATAGTTAACTCTCCCTTCGCAATTTTACTGTTTTTTTACAATTTTGTTTAAGAATTTGGCAATTAAGAGAAACATTTACCCTAAAAAAAATAAATAAAAATAGCCATAAAAATATGAAGATTAGGATAAAAGCTAATATTAGTGACGAGTGTCACAGTATTTGTCTGAAGATCTCAATAAACTGACAAAATGCAGAATTCAAAACGAAGATTTGTACCTATAAAAAGTGGACTTTAGTGCAGAATCTATGAGTTACAGCTGGCACAATGCCTTCTCTTAAAATAATTTAGATTTTAAGTACTTATATTTAACAATTGAGCGGCCTGGAACCCTAAGTTAATTGAATTGGAAATTGAGCAATTTCACCTGAATTATTTTATCAATTATTTAGTAATAAAGTCTTGAAAATATTTTTTTAGTATAAATTATTATTTTTTAAAGTTTAATAAATTCTAATTCGGATTAATGTGATCTGATTTGAATAGAACAATAAAAATAGTAAAAATCTTTTAACAATTAATTTAACACGACTGCATATATCACAACTCAAATTTAAAATGTCTTTTAGACGAGATTGCAACAACCATGTCTTGAATATTTTTATTGTCATAAAAACATTCTAACACCAAAAGGGAATAAGAATTAATTAAGGACAGAAAAAAAAATTTATTTTGAATTTATACTATAAAGACATATTTCATCTTTATTAATCAAATAATAATTTATTCAAAATATGCACTTTAAATCTGAATTTTTTTTAAATATTATTTGTATATTAGGATTTTATGGATTAAATTCATGATCTCTATTAATACTTAAACTCCGTGATAAGATGATAAACTACTCGTTCTAAATGGATTAGGTTTAAATCTAAATATTGTGTAATATCTATGTAATTGGCATATACGTTGAAAATGCAAAATTTTGAATGATTTCTGATAAAAATCTTTCTAATATCTCTTTGAAACATGTTGATGGTGCAAATTTTGAATAATTTGCGATTGAAATTTCGCTTACCCTACTAAAAATACAAGTGTATATCCCTATTAAAAGAATTGGACTGCTCGAGGTGTTTCTCTGGACTGCCCATCTTAATATCATTTTTTGGCATATGCTTGCATGGATTCAGCTGCCCCGCTAGCTGGTTTGGCCTTTGTGCAAACATGAGACCTTCCAGAGACAATATATATATATAGTCAATCAATGTATTGCAGTCCCTAAGGTTCAGCTGCGGATTCCAATTACCGTGACAACTACAAACAACATCTCGTGAATGCTCTAGAACTTGTCATTTTGTATGCTTACGGGTTTTAAATATTTTTTTATTAATCATTGGTATTCAAAATCTACTGAATTTTGGCTAATCCAATTTAATTTGATCAGAATTATAAGAGTGACAAAAGTTTCTCAATAATTTAAGAAATTACATATATTAAAAATCAAACCTAAAACCTTACTTAAATATTTTAATTATGTTTTATTTTGTATATTTTATACGCCCATACAAACACAAACACACACATATATATATATAATGTAGCGAACTCATAACGCCAAAAATTAAATATTTAACTATTTTTACAGATGAAATTCAACTATATATGGTAATATATATCAGTAATTAGAATTAAATATCTGTAATATATTTTATAATTATTAGTTGTTATTGTAATTATTAGTTGTTAAAAAAACAACTAATAATTATAACCTATATAAGGTACTAATGGATGATGTTGCTCAATATAACCATATTTATGCTTGTTTTGCATGATGGCATTCTAAGTGGGTATGTAATTTGAGGAGTCAAGGTCCATCCTTACTCCTCAAGCACTAACACATATATTTTTTATACTCATGGATGTGATTGACAATAAAGTTTTGAATTGAAAATTTTGAAGACTTCACAATCTTTGTACAGTATGCATTAATGTATATACTTCTGATATATACTTTTATTTTATTTTTTTAAGGCATAAAATATGTAGATGATATGAAAATGACATCAAGAGAGGAGAAATAAAGTTAGGCAAGTGGGAACTCACCAAAAAAAACAACAACAACACACTAAAAGAGAGAGATGGTAAGTTGACTTCACATTATTTTGCATATTCAAAAAAATAAAAAAGGAAAAAAGAGCTGTGCACCAAGTCATTGTGGTGTGTGTGTGTGTGGGTGGGCATGTGTGTGTGCTGTGCTCTCTATATAAGGAAGCCCATCCATCTCCACATGCTTTGTCTTAGCCATCAAAAGATTTGGTTACACCTCAATAATTAATATCATAAACGCTTGTCTATATTCTTTCTTTGAATTTGGAAGAAGAAAAATTCAAGAAAAAAAACAAGAACAATGGTGCAAAAGTCTGCTAGAATACTTCTGGTTTTGTTTCTGGCTCTCTCTTTTGTCCTCTTTTCCCTTGCAGCTCCTGCTACTAGTGAGTACACATACACATACATACATACATAGAGTCTCCGAAAATGGGTTCTTTTCATGTTGTGATTTTGTTTTAAAGTCAACATTTCTCCTGATGAAAATTTTCATCTTTCTTTTGATTTTCAGGAAGCCTCAAGTCAAGTGAAGAGAAACCCCAATCATCACCAGTCCAAGATTTAGTGACCCAGGTCATCTTTTTTTCTGTCCTTTTCTTTTGTGCTCTGAAATCAAGAATTCAAGATCAAGAACCAGTGAAATAATAATAATTTTTTGTTTCTTGCATCTTGCCAACTATAATATAAAGTGGATGTATATGATTTTTGGCACATGCATGTGTTTATATATATTTCACATTTTCTTTATTTTTTTTAAAACAAATTTACATATATGATCAAGTGCAGGGTGCAATGGATTTGAGCAGTGATGGAGAGGAACTTCTTGATTTTATTAATGGAAGGATGGACTTGGAAAGCACAGATTATCCAGGAACTGGAGCAAACAATCACCATGATCCAAAAACTCCAGGAAGAGCTTAAATAAAATCCAAAGATTTGATGATGATGAAGATGTTTTATTTGTGTGCAGATCAAGAATTCAAAGAAGAAGAACACAGCAGTTGGGTTTGGGTTTGGGTTTGGATTTGCGTTGTGAATGAAGATGTTTGTTTGCCTGTGATATGCTATTTACCATTAATTAATTATGTTATGAAATGGGGATATATATGTTTGTTTGTCTGTTTGTGAATTGTGAGTAATTAATTATTTAATTATTAGTAACTTTTTAATGGAGATTATTATGGGGTTAACAGGGATTTTGCTTGGATTTGTGATAAATGTATCATATTTAATTAAAAATATTAAAATAAAATATATTTTCATATATTTCAAATTTAATTGCTGAATATATTATTAATAAAAATAATAAATAATAAATGATCAATAAGTAAAACATTATTTTTATTTCAATGACGTTTTATATTCGAACTATAATATATTATTGTGGTAAATTAATTGTTGAAATTTTTTTATTTTGTATAATTTTTCTTAAATTTTGAATATCAATAATTTAAAGAATAAAAATAAAATATATATTTATGTTTTACAAATATCAATAATTTAAAGAATAAAAATAAAACATATATTTATGTATTACCAATAGGCAAAAAAATTTGATGGGGAAGGATGAGGGAGGGAGGGATTGATTATGTTTTATGGATATGGAGTTGATTAATGAACATTTTATGGGCAAATTGTAATTAGAAGTTTTTTATTATTATTTTTTAGTTAATAT
Source organism: Mallotus repandus (assembly GCA_949671775.1). Taxonomy (NCBI): domain Eukaryota; kingdom Viridiplantae; phylum Streptophyta; class Magnoliopsida; order Malpighiales; family Euphorbiaceae; genus Mallotus; species Mallotus repandus. The sequence goes on from CATIWM010055068.1 coordinate 32,242, forward strand.
GGAGATTATATAACCTAAGTTTTAATGAACTGTATAATAAAAGACAATTTTCTCTTTTTATGGATAATAATAAAAATCGAACCATATATTTTAAAATACTCTTACAACTATATGTTTCAAAATATTCTTATAAAAATTACCACTTAACTGCTCTCTCATTCACATCTTATTATTAAATTTGATGGAAAGGAATGATGGTGTTTGTTTGTTACTAAAGTGGGGAATTTATGGCCTAAAAAACTATTGGATTTGAACTCTAATTTAAAGCAAAGATATGCTTCAAAAGGTGCTTTTTAAGTTTTTGGACAACATGATTATTCTTAATATTATTATTAATAACTCTTATCACTATTAACCCAATTATTCAAATCATTTTACTTATCCACGTTTTTTGTATACGTAGCATATAAACATCGATTGGAGTGTCTATTACATCATTTGGGATTAAATTAATAAGTTTTATATATTTATTTTATATGTTATATTTCATAGTAAATTTTATATAAATTAATAAATTCACATATCCCCTAATTTGATTATAATTATTAATTAGTATAAAATTTATATAAAATATATGCTATCTGCACCTGAATATTGCAATGGCATACTTGTTGGAATGGAAAAATATGAGTTTGCGGCTCGAATTGTGCTCGTTTAAATACTAACATATTAACATCAACACACTAATCATTTCATCTAGATAAAAAGAAAAAATATTATAACACTAATTTGACTAAATTTGTGACTCAATAAAGTAATTAAATGAAGCATACTAATTTTTATATTGCAAATTAAAATAATCATATTAGTGCAATTGTAATAAAAATAATAATAATTATAATTATTCAAACGAAATTTCAATTTTATACCTCTTGATTGTACAATAGCCACGTTCTTTATTCATTAAGATACATTTTTATTTCTTAATGAACAAAAAGTTTATAATTTTTTTTATAGAAAAATGTAACAACTCCAACACCAAATTTGTTTACTATAAGAGGGATAATTGTTCTCGAGGTTTGAAATCTTATTAGGAAAATTACAAATTTCTCTATATATCACATTGCATTTTATTTTGCAAGTAATTGATGAGTAAATTATATATCTTAATTTTATGAAACATCTGGCAATTAAACTTTTATTAAGATAAATTGTACCACTTAATAAAAGTATAAGTAATTTGTTGACAATCTACTCATATCATAATAAGATTTAAAGTGAAACTAACCTTCAAAAGTTGAAAATAATAAATTGAAAGACTTTTCAATCGTAAAACCCATCAATTTTGAGGTAACATTAAGAGGTCGGAAGGGATTAACGTTAAAGAGAAATCACTATATATCTACAAACTTTAACTTAAAAGCTCTTCAAATTGATTTATAATAGACCAACCATAGCAAATCCAAAGAGACAAAAAACTCATCACAACCTTACTAAGTTGGAGGCATGCACAAACGGCAAAAATAATATAGATCCCTAATAAATAACTTATTTATGAACAAAATATGAGAAAAAAAAGAGATGATGTAATTTTGATAAAAATAGCCAAAACCACTAATTAAAAAAAAAATTGTAAGAGAAGGAAAAAAGAAAGAAGGAAGAGAAAAGGTGATTTAATTTGATTATATATATGTTATTTAATCTGAATATCTTTTTGTATTTTAAAATATAAATAATTTAGATTTGTGTATAAATTTTCAATTTTTATGTTTTTATAATATTATAATTATGTTTGTTATTATATTTGAGTTTTTATTGTGGAATAAATTAGTAGAACGTATGGAAATTTATCGAGGAGATTAGATCAAATATTTTAGTATTGTAGTGAAGATTAAAAAAATATAGTTAATTTTTAGTAAGAGAGCGATTAAGTTATCACTCTTTTTCAGAAAGCATCCGATTGTGCATTTAGTACACTTGAAAAGCATGTTTAAAATGAGATTTTCTTCTTGTTTTCTTTAAAAGAATTTCTATACTACATATATTTTAGATTTATCTTTTGGTATAATTATTTTATTTTAAAAAGGGTGCTAATTAGTTTATATATATATAATTTTTCTTTTCTTGTGATAAATAGAATTCTATCTTAGTTTAAAAATATTGGTAAGAAAATATTATATAAAGTTATTATTTGTTTTGTATTTAAAAGCTCATGTGAGATCTTTCACTCTAATATTGTATATTTCTATTCAAATTCACAGTGAGATTAACTAGGAGTAACTGAGAACTAATCCAACTAGTAACCAGAATTATCTTTTATAATTTATCATGTAAATGCATATAAGAGTTTTCCTTTAGGAATGACTTGCCCATATCTTGTGTATTATATATGATTATTAGATGTGTGATATTTGGGGGTATTTGTCATAGATCAATGAAAATTTGATAAATATATTGAATATTAAAACTATTTATTTGAGTGTCAAATATCTTAATATAATATCCCTAGAGTGGGAAAATTTCTAAAAAAACTAAAATTATTCAAAACCAATAGTGACACAATGCTATTTACTACAAGTAGCATGATAGCATTGTTGGAAAAAAAAAAAAGTAGCATAGTAGCATTAGGCACTTATTAACGGAGTGGGTAACTCGATATGAGATTCAGTATCATCAACATAAAGAGGAGAATAGTTAGTTATTAGTAGTTAGTATTTTTAAAAAACATTTTTATTAACTACCATTGAGGGTGGGTTTCACAAGCATGGTGAGGAGGAAAAAAATTGAACCCAAAACTTTTTCCTTCTGAGAGTAAAGGTTGTTACCACTTGAGCCACGCTTCAACTGTAGTTCTCCATCTCCTTAGTAACTTGGTTAAAAAAAAATTCAAAATCCTGATGATCCATATTTGCTGTTGAGATGGTTATGAACTGGCTAAAACAATTGGATCACAACATACCATAAGCTAGATGAAATCTTGACACCATTCTCAACTCTAGTCAAGCACAGCAAAATTGAATTTGAATGATGTGAGACTAAATTCATCTTCTTTTGGGTCATTATCCAAAATTGTGACAAGAAGGTCCAGCCTTGGTGCCTAGACACTACACCAACTAGCATGGGCTAGCCTAGCATTTATTCTAAGTTGGGCTTTTTTCTTATGATGTATTCATGAAGGCTCATGGACATCAGAGAGCTATAACGGATTGCAATAAAGTATTATTTTTTATTACTCTTTTTGCGATAAAAAAAAAATATTTATGCCTCTATTTAATAAAGGGATTTAAATATTTATTTTTATAAAATAGAAATATATAAATATTTTTTGATATAAAAGATCTATGAAAAAATTAATCAGAAGGACTAAAATATTAACAAAATAAAAGTAAAAGAGTAAAAAAATTTAATTTTCAAGCAAGAGAGGAGAAAATATGAATTAAGTCAAATCTCAAAAAGATAAAATTAATTCATTCTAAAATATTTTGCTCATTTATGAAATTTTGACTTTCATATATTTATCATTAATTTACATAGAATTCAAAAAAAAACTCGTTATTAAATAATCTAATTTTTATGGCGTAAAATTGTATGAGCAATCTAGTCCAATCTGCCTCTTAAATAGATTTTGCTTTATTTATTTATTTATTTATTCTTAAATACCCATTGCAATTTTGTACATACAAAGAATTACATGTGGGATTAAAATGTACTAAAATGATTGATTATGGGTTCTTTATTATTTGGGAAAAGGTTCATTTTTACCTCTAATGTTTCTACTGAGGCTCAAATAAGTCCTCCATCGAATGTTTGGCTGAAATAACGGATTGGAAGCTTAAAATCCAAACTCTGTCACAAAGGCAAGTAACGTGGATTATAGGCCCCACATCCTTCTCCAGACGACTACTGCCAACCACACGTGAAACATAACCAAACAAACTAGCATTTCTATACAAAAATAAAATATTAAAATTTAACAAAAACTTCCTCGTCGGTGGTACCCACAGGTTGAGCAACCTTTGAGGTCGACCAGACAACCGCCAGACCTGCACCATCATTCATTGGATGAGATTATCAAGTTTCCCTTCCTTCAAAATGTCACAAAGCAAAACCCCAAAATCATTTTCTGTAGCTTTTCTTACAAAAAATTTAATCAAATTTCTTCTTCACTCTCTTTGCTCTATTTTCTTCTCTTGTTATCCATCACTTTTTGTTCTTGATAATACCAGCAATAATTTTGAACAGCAAAACATAACATAAGCTTTTCCTATCCATTTCAATTATGTCATAACATAAAAGTAACCTCATATACAAAGCTAAAGATAATTTTCAAAATAGATAGATGCACAAGGAGCTCAAATTAATAGACAACTTAGCTGAGTAAAGAGTTCTAAAGCTAATCTTCTACAACCAAAAACACTAAAGGCAAAATAACCATTCATTTATTAAGCCTCATCAAGATTTTCAATTACACTAGTGTGTTTAAATGCTTTCAATTTTAATCTTTTTGATATGATGTTTAAGTATGGTTTTGAAAAAGTTAAAACAGAGTTGTGCATGAAATCATAACTTGACATGATGAACTTTGATAATGATGGAGCTCTTGGTCGGTGGTTTCTTATACATATTGGAGCCAAATGCTTCCTGGCGACGAGCAATATCCTCAACACCGCTAAGGATGCTGCCTTGAACGTTGGTTTAAATAGCAGAGGCTACACCAACAACACCATCTGATAGTTGGAGATGTTTGTGATTTTTCTCTTTTACAAGCTCAGACATAGCCGTTTGATCAATCATAAAGGTGTTGTTATCTGCGTTAATATAAAGAACAGAGCAAGATAGAGAATGGAAGATTTTAGTTGCTATTTTCTTTATCTAGGTTCATTAATCCAATTTTACAATACCCAGTAATTATCGAATTCCATGAAGAAACATTTTGCTTAGGCATTTCATCAAACAACCTCTAGCATTCTTTAAATCACCATTCTGCACAAACATATCTAGCATTGCATGGCTAAACAAAGCTAGTGATATAAGCACTTGTACAAACAAGCAGAAAGAGGTTCCTACAATTCAATTGAAGGTTTAAGAAAAGGCTAAAGAAAGTCCTCATAAAGCTTTAAAAAGCAATAATCCAAATTGAAATATATTTAGCTACAGCTACAATTTAATTACCGAAGGCAGATTAAGGAAATGCATAATATATTCGTCTCCAAAACTTGTCCAATCTTCAATTTCAGAAGAAGTTGTTGCCTCCTCCGTTGGTTGTTCCTCTTTATTTTGCATCTATTGTTTTCCCTTCATCACAACATTAAGAATTATGAAAAATAAATGTACAATTGAAGATGATGCTTTGATGCATTAATTATGTTTCCCGCTACTAGCTTAAGCAAAAATTAATTTGTTCACAACCAACAACTTCCAGGTCGAATAGCTAGCAATAGTGCCGACCTAGCTAAAGATTCTTCATTCGTCTTGAGTCTGAGACTAAGCAATAGATCTTTGGAGGCTCAGCTTGTAATTGATGAGGAAGAGAACGGAGAAAACAAAGAAAGAGATAAAGAGAAAAATATATTATACAATTATATAAAATACAAAAAAAAGAGATGATGGTGCGGGTGGAACCATTTGTGAGTCATGATTGAATTTTAATAGGAGATTGGATGGCAGACGTTTGAGAGGGGCTTAAATAGACCAAAAATAGAAAATCCTAATATATTTGAGCCTAAAATTCGATGGAGAGCTTATTTGAGCCTCGGTAGAAATATTAGGGGTAAAAATGAACCTTTTCCCCTGTTATTATCTGTTTTGATATTGGACCCACTTTTATGATTTCTTAGTTACCATAACAAGGGGACAGACGAGTTGCTTTACCATGCCCAAACTTCGAGATGATGTTTTCTTTTTTCTTTTTCGCCTCAAAAGACAGCTTTCCTTTCAGTTAAAGCCCTTTTGTAAGCACAAATTCTCAAATATTTCCTAATATAATTAATTTATTGAGTGCATTCAAAAATAATTGGGTCAAACGACATTATCCTCCACCCAGATAAAACTCAATCCAAATAATGGCATCCGCTCAAAAGTTAGTAAATAAATAATACTTTCTCACATTTTAAATAATTATTATTTTAAAAATTTAATTTTATTCATAAATAATTGATATTTTAAATTATTAATATATTTTAATTTTTTTCTATTTAATCTTTATTTAACATAGAAAAATTAATTGAATAAATATTTATTTTTTTAGGACTTTATATAAAGATAATAGTAATAAGTTGAAAAAATTATTATAAGGATAGTATAGTATTTTACACATATATTAAATATATTTCTTAATTTATGTGAAAAATCCTTAAATAACAATTATTTAGAAACAAATAGAGTAAAATTTAATGATATATATTTATATTAATATCAGATTTTATTAAATAAAAATTCGGATTCAAATTTATAAAAAAATACTCTATCCGTTTCAATTCAATTGTAATTTAAGAAAATAAAATTTATTTCAATTTAAATGACTTTTTTAGATTATCAATAAAAAATAAATTATTCTTTCCAATTTTATCCATATCTTTAGAGTAAATTTTTTATTGGAGTAATTATAATTTATACTAACTTTTAATCTTTCCTAAAATATGGTTATATAGTCATTTGTACCCATAATTATATTTATTAAATAAAATTTTTAATTTTTATGACACTACCTTAAAAAATAATTGAAATGGGAGGAAGTAGATGTTAAGAGAAGTTTAACCTATTGTGAATTTATCGGGCTAAAATTTTAAATTAGATGAATATCAAAAATATCATAGCTCATAGTATAATTAAATTTGAAAAAATTAGTTGTTGTAAATTTTATCAGATTAATAATGTAAAAGTTGAGTTTATGTAGGTCATTACATTTGGAGGAGTGAGATCCACAATTATTAACTGCTTAAAATTTATATTATTTTAACTAAATAGTTAAATTCTTACTCGATATCGGATCTCTTTTCTCTCTAACTGCTTAAAAGTTAAAAAGAAATAATAATATGATATTATTTAAATTATTTTTGAAGAAAAAAGGAAAAAGGATAAATTGGGGCAATCCATGGGAGAGCATGAATGTGAAAAAGTGAGAGTGAGGGGCGAAAGTGCAGAGGAGCCTTTTGAATAATCTTTCAAGCAAAGTAGCAAAAAGGTAATAAAGTGATGGTTAGAAAGGTGGGAGAGGTGGGACCAAAAGGAAGTGTTTGTTTTGGACATGGAAAAAAAAGGTTGTGTAGCTTTTGGTGTTGTGCTGTGTTGTAAGAGAGAGAGAGAGAGAGAATTTGATGGTACTCAATTTTCCTTACCTTAAAGTTGAGGATGAGATTACTCTGACATTTCCTACCGTATCGACATTAAATCTTTTTCTTGGTGCTCCAAAGAACCCTCCTCCCTCTTCTCAAATTGCTTTGGTCCCACCCCTCCCTCCCAAACAACACTTCATTTTATTAAATTAATCACAAATCTACCCTTCATTTAATCTCTTCTTTATACTATAATTAATTAGCTTCTTATCTAACTTCTAATTTATTAATTTTTTTGACAAATTGTAAACTCTACAATAAAAAGTATTTACTGTATCCAGAGTTAAATAGATCAACAGTAAAAAGCTCCCTAAGATGTTAAAAGGTTATAAATTCAATTTCAAATCCTTTCATGAATAAAATTTCTTTCAATTGTCAAAAAAAAATAAAAATTTATTGTTCTATTTATTATTGTTATTAAATATATATTTTTATTAAGATTATTAAATAATAAATGTAACCAATAATTATGGGATTATCTAATAGGAGTTGTTATCATTTAAGCGATGTGTTGAGTTCAAATTATAATATATGCAATTACGTTAAATTGTTGGGAGACATATTTGTTATTTTTATAATTTTTTTAGTAAATTAAATTAGTCATAATTTAATGAGTTCTAAATACTGATAGTTAAAAAAATAAATAATGAATGTAGAAATATAAATTGCAATTTTTATAAATAAAAATAAAAATTACAATATTTTAATTTGCAAGTTTTGTAAATTAGAAAATTGTTTTCTATAAATAAAAAATTAAAACTAAAAAACAACGTACTAGCCCTAAAATTATTATTTTTGATATAATGAGGACCAAATTGTATATCCAAATGGGTATCATGTTATAATTAATCTTTTCCATAGTTGTGGTTTAGGATAAATAGACACTATATCAAAATATAAGAACACCAATAAAATTACATAAATAAAATAAAAATTCGCACTAATTTGACATTTAAAACTCAAATATAATTTATTTGTGAAATAGATTACAAAAAGTTAAATATTTGAGTATTTACGACTAATAAATGACAAAAAAAATCCAAAAATTAAAAAGAACAGAAGAAGGAAACAAGAAACAACGAGGGATGAGAGGAGGCGATAATTCATCATTTTTTGATGTGATAAAGAATTAATTGTTGATTATTAATTTTTTTTATCACAGCAAAATTCATCATAAATTTTAATTTGATAATTTTTTTTATTATTATTGATTATTAAATTTTCTGAGATAGTTATGATATTTTTTCGAAAGTCTAGATTAAACTTTATAATTAAAAATAAAAAAATAAAAAATTAAATTTTACTCTAAATTAAATGCCTTGAATTTATAATAAAACATTTTACCGTCTATTTTAACTGGTTAGACCGGGATAGTTATGACATTTTATGCTTGGACATGGGTACCTTCAATGTAGACACAAACAATACATGGGCGCATAACAACAAAATTTTGTTTATTTTTAGGTATAAAGCTATAGTACTCTCATTTCCTATTTCTATTCAAAGTTCCTTTTTTTTTTTTTTTTCAAATTTAATTTTCTATACCACATATCATAATGAGATGCAAATGAACATATGATTTGGTTTTTTTTTTAACAAGACAAATGAACTTATGATGAGGTTTGTACAAGGGAACACAAAAGAATTTGTATAGGATATCATTTGTCCAATTGAGCATTGAAAGATCATCTTGCTTGTAAACTGCAGAAGGTTGTTGTGCCCATTTTTGGAATTAGTGCACTCAAACTCAACGAAACATCCAACATTTCTTAGATACCCACTTATTTATAGCATAACCCAAATAATCAAATTATTCCCCCTTAATGAATAAGACCAACATTAGTAGTACCAATGCCTTTACATTTTTTTTGGTATTTTACCACCATATTCACAATATCCATTGCATTGTGACCATTCTCCTTGTTTACCCAGCTTTATATGTAACATAACATGCATCAATATGGTCTAAAAAGACAACAAAGTACTAAATTTCTAATATTTTTTATCATAACAATTTTTTAAAAATAATGCATAAATATAAAATTTATATATAATTTCGTTAGTTGTGCGAAAGTGAGATTTGTCATTTGAAATAATAAAATTTCTATGTATTTGGTCAGTATTAATGTTTTATAAAAATAAAATTTATATGTATTTAGTTAGTATTAAGGGTGTCCTAAACTAATTAGAAGTAAGTCAATAAGAGAAGGCCACTTTTCTTCAAAGTTATAAAATTTAAATTTTATCGTTATTAATTTATAAAATTAATTTTTATTTAATTTAAAAAAATTTATGTTGTATAATTTTTTTTTTATGAATTATTGGTATCTAAAGTCTACTGAATTCTAATTAATTCGGATAAAATCATAAAAGTGATAAAAATTTTCTAATAATTAATTTAAAACGGCTGCATATACTAAAATTTAAATCTAAAACCTCATTTAAACAAAAATATTTGTCAGTTAATTTTAACGGTTGCTTATAATGATATATAATGTTTTAATGTTCAAGTTATTTAATATTTTTATTAATACAATATGAAAAATTATAAACATATGATTAAATGTTGGATAAAATTTGTGAATTATTTTGTTTTAATATGAAAAGTAAGTTGAAATTAATAATATTATGGGTATTTTTGAAACATGAAATTATTATTATTATTCCTTAAAAAAATAAATTATTACTATTTTTAATTGGCTAAATGTTGCTTTTTGTAGAAAAGGTGGGACCAAGGCACAGAGAAGAAGCAAACTGGCAAAGACATTGAAGGCGGCGTAAAAAGCGAGCCCCCCTCCCTCCCTCCCTACTTCCTCTTCCAATAAAATAATAATATAATATTAAAAATAAAATGTAACCTTTTTTTTCCTAAAATTGGGTCCCACTGACACATCAGTCCTTTTCCACTTTTTCTTTCTTACGTCAGCTCCATCCTTAGCCACTATCTATCTCTTGGTCACTAATTTCCCATTTTTTGCTGACTCAGACACGCTAGCTGGCACAAAATCTCTTTTTCCTTTTTGTTTTTCTACTTCTTAATTTTTTATTTAAATTGTATATGTCCGCGGTCACTAAATTTTTCTAATTTAATTTTTTATAAATAAAATTATAAAAATATATAGTAAATTAGTTATAATCAAGAGGTGTATAATTTTTAATATGTAATTATAATTTTTAATATATAATTACCAAATAAGTAAAAAATTTAAATAATTAAATATATTTTCAGCTAAATTACTTATAATAAAATGCATATTTGATTCAAAATATATGTTTTAAAATGCTTCATAAAAAATAAAAATTTAATTATATTATAAAATATTTGTTACTTAAATTTCATTTCATAATATTAAAAAATTGTGTAAAGATTAATTTTATTGAACAATTTTTTAAAAATTAAATTACATAGAAGCCAAGCAAGAACATGCCTTTTATAAAATTTTGACATACTAATTTTCATATTCATAAAAATTTAGTAAATTATTTTTTGTAGTTATTGTCACTAATGTTTTTATAATATAATAAATTCTAAATATAAAGTTAGGTGCACTTATCTATACCTATGTATCTATGTTTATCATCAAAAAGTTGTTTAATTGGAAAAACTGTTATTAATTTAATAGAAAAAGGCCCTAGTAGTAGTCTACTTGTATATTTGAAAAATGCAAATAAAATTATTAAGATGCCTAGATATTGTAAATATTTGAGAGCATATTAGCAAATAACATAAGGAGACAGCAACTTGCAATAGTTTATTGTTTTGTCCATTTTATAATAACAAAAAAGTGCATTGGCCAAAAAAATAACAAAAAAGTACATGATAAATTATATAATAACTTTAGGGGATATGAACATCTCCTAAATATTATTTTTTTTAGTGTGATCAAAAATATTTTCAAGATCATGCCATTAATTATGTTTATCATTTAATTTTAATTTAATTGACTTATATTTATTAAATATACATTGTTTTTATTTCAATCCTTTCATTTTATGAAAGTTATACTTCTTTTAAATTTTAGAATAATCTAGTAATTTAAGATGATATACAAAAATAAAATATTTTAATACTTTTAAATTCATATAGAAAGTAAAAATTGTTATACCAAAATTTTCTATTATATTCAAATTTTTTTTAACTTAAAATTATTTAAAAATTAAAAATTTGCAATACTAAATCATAATAATTTCAATTTTAAATATTTTGATTAGCTGTCGATATAAAATAAAAAAAAATATTTTAAAAGAGAGAAAAATTATAACTTCGAGAAGCAACAAAAATTAAAATTCAAAAAAAAATTACATAATTAAAATTAACCAAATAAAAATTTAATTAATAAAATAGAACAGAAAAATATGGCTTACAGAATTTTGGGGAAATATTTTTGAATAAGTTTTTTTAAAAAAAAAATAATATTTGGCACTTTATTTTGAGTAAGAAGAAAAACACTGACATATGGTGAAATTAAGGAGTTGTTCAAAAGTGATTCTTATTTATGACAACTTGGTAGTTTTTTTTTCAAAAAAATTATTTTTATATTTATATAAAATAAAAAGATAAAAAAGAAATATTATTCAATAATAAATATAGAGTAATTAAAAATAAAGAGACAAAAAAGACTCTGATCCTTCACGTTCTTTATGCACTTTATCATCATCTGGGACTTTTCTTTGTAGACCCTTTTCTTTTTTTCCCTTTAATTTGAAGAGGGTTTTATGGGTTTTTAATTTTTTTTTTTAGTGAGGAGCAAGAACAAAAGAGAAAGTGTTTGCCTTTGTAAAGCTTAAAAAAAAAAAAAAGAAGAAAAAAAAAAAGTTCTGTTCTTTTAGCTCTCTTTTTTTATCTTTATTTCTTTCTTTCTCTCTTTCTTTATTTGTTTCAAAGTTTCAATCTTTTTGACGTTATTTAAGTTTATGTGGGTGGTTTACTATATGCATATAGCTATTGCAATAACAGTTCTTGGCAGTTTGCTGCAATTTGTTTGATACAAAAATTCAACAATGAATACTAGTGCTAGTATCAACGAGTCTCAGTTTAAAGATCCAGCTATTAAGCTCTTTGGTCGAAAGATTCAGGTACCTGACACCCAGATTCCGGCCAAACCAGAATCCAAGGTGTATATATATATATATATATATGTTTGCGTAAATCTATATTTATATGTTTATTTGAATGGTTTGTTGCAAATTTATGTCTGTGTTTTGTGTTTGGTATGAAATATGTCTGTGCATATGTACATATTGGAAGGTTGACTTTGGTGGGTTGTTAATGGATTTTTTGGGTCTGTAATTAAAGATTGAAAAGTTTGAGTCTTTTGAAGTTTGAAGTCTTGTTTTGAGGTGAATCTTGGGGATTGATATTGGAAAATTTCTGGGTTTTTGGTTTTGTGGGGTGGGGCTATTTTGCTTTTCTTATGAAACAACAGCAGAAACAACAGAAGAACAACTGTTCCTTTTTGAGTTTAACCGAATCTTGAAACTAATGTGATGGGAATATGTTCTGTCTTGTGGTCTGTTCTTTTTTTTTTTTTTTTTTTTTTCAGTTCCCTGAAACTGACCTAAAATGTGAAACATATCTTGTGTGTGAACTTTATTGTCAAGTTTAACGGATATTGATTGTGATTAAAAGATAATTTTTAGTTTACTTTTTCAAAAACTTAAGTTTCTGGACTCCAGTTTCTTACAATGATGGCAACTCTAGTTTTGAATACTCTCCTAAAATTTGTGATTTTTCCTAGTAAATTTGTCTAATATCATCTATATGGTGCAATAGTGAATTAATTTTTAGAAATCTGAACTTACTACCCTTATGAAAAAGGTTCTTTTGTTCCTACTTTTGCTTTCTTTCTGGAAAGAAAAGGCTGCACAAATTTTTGGCATATGCTTTTTTTTTTTTTAGTTTTCTTTGTGATAGCTATTTTAAGCAGCAAATTTTGAATTGGAATGTAAACAGAATATAGATGATCCTGTGACTTAATCTTGCAATCCCATTTGCAAAAAGTCAGTCAGTCAACTTAAATTTTCCAGTTGATCCTATTTGTTATTTGACAGATTGCATTTAATCATGGCAACCATATTGCTAGTGCCTTTGTAAAGCTGGTCAAATTTGAATAATGTCCCCATTCTTTTTACATTGTCTAAAAGTTGCTTTTTTTCTTATTGAAAGTATGCATCTGAGTTATGAATTATGCTTCAATGTGGTCAATTCATTTCAGATATCTGAACATGATCTCGTTAATGCATGCTTGTTGTGATTTACGATTTACAAATACAATGTAAGGGCAGAATATGGAGGGAAATTGCAGAATTCTGTCATGCCGTAGTTCATTTCTTTTTGTCTTTGTGCAACTTGGAAATGCATTGAGTAATGTTTGTTGCTGCTTGAGTTGTCTTTTACTGTGATTTCACTTATGCTCCTAGATTTTATGTTTTGTTTCAAATTTCCAATTATAATGGAGTCTAACTACTTTCTTCTAAATTCCAGACCAGTTGCAATGGTAACATAAAAGGAGAAAGTGATTATTGTAATGAAGATAACTTAGGGGAGCCTGATAAGCTATCTGCTACAGGACAAACTAAGGAAGAAAGCCAAACCCCCATGCAAGTGAATGAAGAAGCACAAGCAACTTCTGGAACCAAGGAAGACCAGGTGGACACTAATAGCTCAGATCAAGAGAAAGTTTTCAAGAAGCCAGATAAGATTATACCATGTCCACGATGTAACAGTTTAGACACAAAATTTTGTTATTTTAACAACTACAATGTCAACCAGCCAAGACATTTCTGCAAAAATTGCCAGAGATATTGGACAGCTGGTGGAACAATGAGAAATGTTCCCATTGGTGCTGGGCGGCGTAAGAATAAGCACTTGGCCTCCCAATACCGTCAGATATTGGTATCTTCTGATGGGGTGCCAATTACCAGAATGGAAAATTCAGACTCACCCAATCACCAACTTATATCTTCTGTTGAATCTGCAACCTCTTTGAGATCTTCAACAACAGGAACTGAGATGGTTCTAAAGTTTGGTCCTGAAGCACCACTTTGTGAATCCATGGAAACAGTACTTAATCTTGGAGACCAAAAGAGATATGCAGAAATGAGTTCTGCCAATTGTCGAGATAATGGGGAGGAGCCATCTTCATGTGGATCCTCCATGACATCATCCAGTTGCTGGGGAAATGAGACACCTGAAACTGTTACACAAAAGGAGCTAGTTGGCATGCCAGGATCCACTAATGAGCTCAATGTGCCACATCCTCTACACTGTTACCCTGTTCCTCCATGGGTTTTTCCCTGGAACCCAAATTGGAGCAATGCAACTTCCATCACAGCAGCTCAGCATTCAACCGGGCAGCCTTGCATGCCAAATAGCAATAATTCCAATCAAGTTCAATGGTGCCCGACACCAATACTGGCAGTTCCAAGCTTTTGTCCACCTAGCATTCCTTTACAGCTTGTACCGGCTTCATATTTAAGTTGCATGCCTGTGTGGGCTTCTGGAACAGCAAATGTGTCAATAAATGGTTCTAACGGTTGCTCTTCCCCGTCATCCTCTATTACCAACAGTTGCTGCTCTGGAAATGGCTCGCCAAAGTTAGGCAAGCATTCTAGAGATTCAAATCTTATGGGTGAAGAGCAAGCTGATAAGTGTGTATTGGTTCCAAAGACACTGAGAATCGACGACCCAAATGAAGCTTCAAAGAGTCCTTTATGGGCCACGCTAGGTCTTAAACTTGACCAGAAGAATCCTGTATCGAAAGGCACCATCTTCAAAACTTTCGAAATCAAACCAGAAGGAAAGGGCCATGTACAAGAATCTGCTCATATACTGGAAGCAAACCCAGCAGCTCATTCTCGGTCTACTACATTCCAGGAGAGTAGTTAAAGGGCCTCTTCTGAATTTTTCTCTCGATGGACTTCTGCAATGAATGATGAGGGCACTAGTTTTTCGAGGAGAGAAATGCGACATATTCTGTTCTTGGAATTTATGCTTTGATTTCTGTTTCATTGAAGTTCTTGGGGAATCAAATAATCAACAGTGTTGTGCCCACATCTCTCCTGAAGAGTTCACTTTGTAAATATTTGAGGAGCTTTAGCCGGTGTTTAATGGTCTGCCACCTCTAGTAGGTTTCAGTTCATAGTTCTGCTTTAAGTTGGCAGAAAAATAAGACGAGGTTCTGCTGAATGTTTTATGTACAATTCAAAACGATGTTCAGATAGAAGACTAACCCAGGTTTTGCCAAGTTAAAAGTTTTATATAATTGATTGCTATACTTCAAACATGAAAATTTGGAGTCTTTGTTTTTGTCTTAAGAGTTCTGTTTTTTTCATAAATGTTTATTAAATTTCATGTTTCTAAGTTCTTGATTGCTGTTCTTGCTATGTAACCTTCAATACTACATCTCTACGAGGAGAAGTATACGTTCATGGGGCTCTTAGTTACTATAACTTTGGTGGTAACTTCCCAGAGTATCTGGCTTTGATTACGAGCTGTACCTGAATGCTAATTTACAGGCGGACATTTCAGATTCTGTGTAAAGAAAATCTTTGAGCTTAGGGACTAAGGTTTGCCATTTCATAGATGCCCCTTATGGATGGCTTTTGTCATCAATCATGTTGTCCCACCTGCAAACAGCAATGGATCTTTAATCAAAGCCATGCCACATTTTTGTACTCGTAAAAGTTGACTTCCTTGTTGGAGTCAAAATTTTCCAAAAAGATGTCTTTCAAAAAATTAAAAAAAAGATTTTCTAAAAGAGAAAATCTTTAAGAGCTACCTGGTCAGTAAACTTTTGATTTTTTCTCTATCTTTTATCCTTTTTTTTTTCAATTTCTCTTTTCAAGTTAATCCAAGCGGCAAACATACAATTTTTCTATTAAATTATCAATATTAAAAATTCGTTACTCTAATTAATTCGATTCAATTTCAACAAAATTATAAGAATGGTACAAGTCTTTTAATAACTAATTTAACACAACTATATACAATAGAACTAGTAAATATAAATCTTGTCTAACTAAAAAGAACTTATGTTTTATTAATATTTTTTCAAATAATTAAATTATTGATAAATTACACAGTAAAAATAGTTATTTTCTTTTAAATTGAGTAAAATTTAATTTTACAAATTTACACTAGCATATTTTAAATTCTACACTTTATAATGCTCATGAAAAAATAGTCGCCAAACTATTTTTTCGCTGAAAAAGAAAAAAAAAACTATACCTTTTCCTTTTCCACGAAAATGGTTTCTTATTCCACTACTAAGGAATGTGTCTGTTTCGATTTATCTTCCTTTCGAAGAAAGGCTTCAGGAATTTTCATAATAAAGCAGCTAAGTCATTCTTATTATCATTAAAGAGGAACACAAGAAAAAAAAGGGAAAAGCAAGACTCAATTTTTGCTTTAAAATCTTTAGAGATAATGATCTCAAGTTTAAATTCCCACCGATATTCAAAGTCCATCATGTTCTAATTAATTTGATTTGATCCAAACAGTACTATAAAGACGGCAAAGATTTTCCAACAACTAATTCTCTCATTTTTTTTAAATGAAGTAGAAATTAATTTCATAAACAAATAACAGCTGAACTCAAATCATATAATGTCCCTGGAGGGAGATCATCATTAGATCTATCTCTTTGGATATAAAAGAAATTTATAGGTATAAACATTTGCTTTTGAGTGCCCTTTTTTCAAAATATTCCATCATAGAAATTCTTGGGGTAGAAAGAAAGAATTCTGAAAATATTGCAACTATGAAGTGATGACCATTGTAGTGTTTTCTCGATTTTATTTTGGTGCAACTTCCAATGTATAGTCCAACAATTAGCTTAGCCATAGCAATGTTAAGACATTCTGTTTTTGTTTTTGAATTTTTTTGTTCCTTAAAGTTTTTATTTTTCTTAAAACTGTAAAAATGGAATGGCTGGTTTTGCTTAAAAATAGCTAGAGTAGTTGTAACACTTAGAGCTAACTAATACTGTTTTTAACCAGGAAAACAAGTCTAGAAACTCTTCATTACATTGCCTTGTTCTTTTGATATGAATAAATGGTATAATAAACTAAATACTGTTTTTTGCCAGACCCAGTTTCATTTTGACCAGACAACCAACCAAAAGAAACGATTTTGTGGCAAACAGAACCCACCTGAGATTAATGTAAGACATAATTGAACATTGTTACAGACCCAAAAAAAAAAAAAAAAAAAAAAAAAGAAGGAGAAGCAAGCTTGCTATCAGGAAAATATGTATTTAGAAGGAGATGAAAAGATTAGCAATCTTTTTGTTATAGTGTTCGCCTTCCTTGTGATCATTGTTGTTACTGTTGGTTTTGCTGCTAGTTTTAAACCTATTTCTTCTGGACATGTATCGCATTCTCCACCTCCAAGTCCACTGCCTCCACAACGAAATTCATCGAAATCATCAAGTAAAAGGTCAGTACCAAGGTATTCTACCCTTAATTCCATTTGTACCCTGACAGATTATGTCTCCACTTGCACTACTTCTCTGACTCCTGTTTTCAACCAAAAAGAAAATGCTACTCACAAACAATATATTGAAGCTGCAATTCATGACGCAATTCAAGATACAATTATAGTTAAAAACTTGTCTAAACAACTTGCAGCTAATGCCAGCTTTCGAAGCGAGCATCAGGCTCTCAATGACTGCCATGAATTGTTATCATTAGGATCATACGATCTTAATTCTGCGCTTGGTTTAGTCTCAAATAGTTCAGACTTGTTGCTTATTGAAAAATCTGCTGATGTCAAAAACTGGTTGAGCGCTGCTCTTGCCTATCAAGAAGCTTGCCGTGATGGACTTGAGAACAAGACAATCAAATTAACAATCAACGATGCACTTCAGAATCCAAAACAAAAAACAAGCAACGCCTTGGCTATTGTTGAATCACATGTCGAGGAACAAAATTCTTCCAATATTATTAAACCTCGAAACCTGATTAGCGAGGAGTATCCGGCATGGTTTTCGGCTGCGAACGGTAAGCTCTTAGATGGTAACAACGATAGTATGTTGCAGCCTGATGCTGTTGTGGCTGCTGATGGATCAGGACAATTCAGGACCATTCAAGAAGCTCTTAAGTCCTACAAATTAAACAGCAAAGGATGGTATGTTATCTATGTCAAGGTAGGAGTCTACGATGAGCACGTATTCCTTTCCAGGAATCTAACCAATGTGTATATGTACGGAGATGGCATTGATCGAACTATTGTTTCCGGATCAAAACAGAGGTCGGAAGGATTTCCAGCCTATCGGACAGCTACTGTTGGTATGTTCATAAACAAATTTATTATTAATTACTGAAGCTAAATTACTTATAGTTAATTGGAGGCTTAATCCATATGCAATCTGTAAATTTGACATGTTTTGTCAGTTTGCCTTCTCAATCTATAAATTGTTCATTTTGAATTACTAAAACATGATTTATAAAAAAATTTCATCTAATTTAGATCTGTAAATAGTTCTATTCGAACTTAAATATTATTTAGACACTTCAAATAACGTTGAAAAGTGTTAATAAAGTTCTATTTTTATCAAATTAAGGTGTCTGAATGATTAGATTTCAAGTTGAAGGACCAAAATGATAAAAGATATCAAGTTTAGGGATGTAGATGTATTAGGCTGTAATCGGGATACAACTCTATATTTTAAACTCGTATCCTTACAGCTTAATCTTGGACTGATGAGCTAAAATTCATTTGTAAATTAATGGCATCTTTATATATAAGGTCCTTAAATAGGCAAACTTTTTCTATTGAATTGCAGCTGTTCTTGGAGAGGGATTTGTCTGCAAGTCAATGACAATTCAAAACAGGGCAACATCTGATAAAGAAACAGTAGCTCTCAGGGTACAAGCTGATAAAGCAGCAATTTTCAGGTGCAAAATAGAAGGGTTAGAACGCACATTATATGCATTAGCTCATCGGCAATTCTACCGGGAATGTATCATTATAGGAACAAAGGATGTTGTCTTCGGAGACTCCACAACAATCATTCAGAACTCTCAAATCCTTGTCAGGAAATCACCCATATCAAGAAAATTCAACACAGTAACTGCACAAGCCAGGACAGAAAGAACAGAAACAACAGGATTCGTGTTGCATGGCTGTAATATTACTCAAGAACAAGAATCGAGTAACACAACAACATACTTGGGGAGGCCTGGAGGAAGATATTCAAGAACTATCATCCTGCAATCTTATATAGGAAGTGTTATTGATCCTGAAGGGTGGATAATAAGTTCTAGTGGCAGAAAAAAATGGAAAATGTTGTTTGCTGAATTTGAAAATCACGGGCCTGGAGCTGACACTGCAAGAAGGGTGAAGATGGAAGGAGTTCAGGCCAATAGTAGTAGATCAGAGGCAGCTAAGTTTACTCCAAGGCACTTCATTCAAGGGAATTCGTGGTTGGATCATACAGGAGTGTCTTATTGGGCTAATTTATTATGATCGATGCCATTTTTTGGGGTTCTTTTTAGGTATGTTGAGCTTTTTAAAATGAAAAAAAAAGAGGGAATTATAGAGCTTAAAAACTCCTAATTTTCTTCATTATCGGGCAAATGGGTACTTTACTCGATTATTAAGTTATTACTCTTGACGACTAAAGTTGTGAATAGACACAACCTCCTCAGAAGGGAACAGCGTTTTAATATTATATATATACATACATATAAGTATAGAACTTGTGTAGAGCTTGGAATGTGATTCTTTTTTTCTTTTTAATTGTAATTTGTAGTGGAGTTGGATGAATTTCGGGTGAAATTCTTTTAACACTTATTTATTCATATATAAAATTTGAATTCAAAATTTTATTTAAAAAATTTCAAAATTTTCAGCTTTCATTTTTTTAAAATTATTATTTTTTATTGATGTTTGATTCTTTTTTTAGTCTAAATTATTGTATTTAAAGTTTATTAAACTCTAATTAATTCAATTTGACTCCAATAAAACTATAAAAGTTACAAAAATCTTTTAATAACTATTTAATATAACTGTGTATTTTACTGTTTGAACTCAAAACGTGACTTAATAAAAATAACTTTTACCAACTGACTTTAAAATTATTGGTTATTTTTGTTTGATTCTTGAATGTATTTGAAGATTACTGTATATTTTTATCAAACTTTTATAATCAATTGGCTAATTATAAGGCGCTGCTGAGATTTAAATCCAAACATTTAATTCAAGTATTTAAAGTTTAATCCGAGTTGTGCGCTTTTTTTTTTTTCCAACTATGGGATATTGGGCTTTGCTTGGTGGCTTCTGAATTTATCTTCAATTTAACCTGAATAAAAGAAATTAAGAACAAATCCATGGATATAAGTTCTGTCACTACAATCAGCTGCTTCTTTTCTCTTCTTTCTTTTAGTGCTTAAATTTTTTTTTAAATTTTTTTATCTCGACTACGGTGGATCACTTTTTCAATTAGCATTGATTCTTCCTATTTTTATTTTATTTTATTTTTTTCATTTTTTTCATTAAATAAATACATATCTTCAATAGGTTTGTTTTTTCATTGAAATTGTTAAAATTTTTTTCATGAAATTTTTACCCGTAGTGAAATCTTTATAACTCTTAATGAGATTTTAATAGTTTCTCTAGCAATGGGACTCATCCAAAGAAGAGAGAATGAATTTATATCTAAATAAAGCTATTGATTAGAGTGTAAGGATTGCAAAAGTAGAAATTAAAACAGCTGTCTTTACGCGATTGAAGAATAGTTAATTAAAAATATTCTAATTAGGATGAGGTTTTATTTTGATATTTCTTAATTATTTTATTATTTTTTTATTAAAATATACTCTTAATTTTTAATGAATAAGATATTTTTTTTTCTCTAAAAAAACTTTTTGCCACTGCAATCATTATAAAAAAAGTTATAAGTTATTTCATAAATCTGTATAAAAGTTCTTATCAATTTTTTTTTTAAAAAAAAACATTTGGGTTTGAAGATAATCATATGCCAGTATATTGTAGACTAACATAATAAACAATTAAAATCTGATATCATTTTGATTTTTCAATATATATTTATATTGATTATTGTCTCCAACGTGCAACCCTATTTCTTCCTAGCTTAGATCAAAGTATATTATTTAACACCTTCACGTTCTAATATCGACGCACAAATTATTGAGTGAAATGGACGGTCCAAATTACAATCTTTGCCTATGTATAGTTCATGAATCTTTTCATGAACCAATACCATCTAATTTAACTTTTTATTAATGTAGGGTGCTTAAAAAACAAGAAACATAAAAGAAAAAAAATGATACGATGAGTAGGGTAGGAATGGGGCAAGGCGTATTATTATTATTATTATTATTATTATTATTATTATTATTATTATTATTATTATTATTATGTGTGAACCATTGATATTTAAAGTTTACTGAATTTTAATTAATTTAGTTTGATCTGGGCAGAATTATAAGAGTGGTAAAAATTTTTTAACAACTAATTCAATACAACTGCATATATTAATTAGAACTCAAATCTGAGACCTCGTTAAAATGGAAACAATTCAGATCAATTGATTCCTACTATTGTTGTTGTTATTATTATTATTATTGAAGTTTGGCATATGCGTCCTCTTTCACTTGTGAATCAATAGTTAATCAGTTGACCAATATGAACAGGAGGCTTCATAGAATAAGCAATAGTTTATTTTATTTAATTCTTTGGAATAAAAATTCATGAAGATGGGGAGAAGTTTTTTTTTATTCATGACATTTAGATCATGCCTTCATAATATAAATTATATATAGTCTCAATTGGATGCGTAATCTATTTAATTTTTTGAAAATTTTGATTCGTATCTTCATGAAATTATAAATAAAGAAAAAACTGAAAAATTTCTAAAAAATATTGCATAATTAAGAAAAAGGTTACAAAATCTCAACAGAATTTAACCAGTTACATAAGATGATCCAATTGCTAGGAAATGCCAACCTGGGTTCTTGAATTTTAGAAAAAAAAAAAACCAGTATAGTTGGCAATAAAGATTACAAAATCTGTTTTTGTTGAATTTGTTCCCATGGACATAACATTATAAATTTTAGCACAATTTACATTTTAATAAAAATTTCAAAAAACTAACACGCGCTATCTATATGATAGTGTGCAATTTTTCAATTTTAACCAAAATATATATTATGCTACGAATACAAATAATTAGTCAAATTAAGATATTATTTATCAAAATTTAAAAGTTAGAACAATTTTTTTTTTAAAAAAAAAATTAAATCTTATTCCATGTTAATTTGTCAATCAGACAATCCTTCAAATAACTGGGTTGGTTTTTGTTGTATGCACGTATACATATATCCATGGAACATAGTCATAAGGAAATTCTTGTTATCTCTTCCTCTCTCCCTCTCTCTATATATATTATATGTAACCTTCATCCATTCCTACAACGATCCAAAGCTACTAGGAGTCATTGATACATTCGAAAATGAAAATGAAAATTTCAATATTTCTGCTCTTTCTCTTTGCTGTTCCACTTGTGTTGGCTGATCTGAGGGTTGGTTTTTACCAATCAGACTGTCCTAAAGTTGAATCTATTGTATTTCAAGTGGTGCAAAAACGGTTTAGTTCTGATAAATCAATTACTGCTGCCTTGCTTCGCATGCATTTTCACGATTGCTTCGTTAGAGTAAGATATATATTATTAATCTTATCAGGGTTCATATTTTTTTATATATTTTTTATTAAATTATTAAGAGACCTTTACTGCTTTTGTAATTTTATAAGGATCCAACTATATAAGTGGTTTAAAAAAAACGTGTACTACACGTATCCTTTTAACATGTTAGACATGTAGTGTTTGCTCAAATACAATGATCATCATGGATTCAATTTGTCAAGTATTGCAACCATTACTCTAATTTCCTTTGTATTCTATGAAATAATGAGTCTTGTGCACTAAAAACGCCTTTTTAGACATATATTGACTCATGTTATGTATACACATGCCGGTACTACTTATGACAGGGTTGTGATGCATCGATTTTAATAGACTCAACAAATCAAAAACAATCTGAGAAGCAAGCAGGACCTAACCAGACAGTTCGAGGATACGAACTAATCGATGAGATCAAGAAAGAACTAGAGGCTGCCTGTCCTTCGATTGTATCCTGTGCAGACATCATAACACTTGCAACTAGAGATTCTGTTGCTCTAGCAGGAGGACCGAACTATACAGTTCCGACAGGAAGACGAGACGGGCTAGTTTCGAATATAGCAGATGTTCACTTGCCAGGACCACAGTTTACTGTGCCTCAAGCATTTCAGGTTTTCAGGTCGAAAGGGTTTACAATGGGTGAAATGGTAACCCTTTTAGGTGCACATACAGTTGGTGTTGCTCATTGCAGTTTCTTTCAAGAACGTGTTTCAAGTGGGGATTTTGATCCTACCATGGATTCTAATTTAGCTGCCAATCTGAGCAGGATTTGTGCTTCTTCCAATTCTGACCCAACAGTGTTCTTGGATCAAGGAACAGGTTTTGTGTTCGATAACGAGTACTATAAGCAATTGTTATTGAAGAAAGGAATAATGCAGATTGATCAAGAACTTGCCAATGATGGATCAAGTGCAGGCTCTGTTTCGAGTTTTGCAAGAAATGGGGCTGGATTCAGGCAGAGTTTTGGAGACGCAATGGTGAAGTTGGGAAGTGTTGATGTTCTTGTTGGAAATGCTGGAGAAGTTCGGACTAATTGTAGAGCCTTCAATACCCAGAAGAAAGCAACTAACCCAAAATTCACTCCCAAAAACAAGAAAATTAACCCAAAAAACCCCCCAAAGAAAGCAACTAGCACAAAATTCACTCCTAAAAACAAGAAAATCGACCCAAGAAACACCCAAAAGAAAGCAATCCCAGCCAAGAAAAAGAATCCATTATTTTCTCTTATATTTTAAGAGATAAAATTAATTATAAATATGCCATCCATCCATTAATTTTCTCTCATTTCTATTGTCAATTTTTATAGATTTCTCATGCAAGAATAATTTTTGAGAGTGGAATTATTATTATTATTATTATTATTATTATATGTTTGTAACCCATTTTAATTTATTTTGTTCTTTTTTCATTTTTTTATGCTCCTAGTATAAGTTCCTAATACTATGAAGTCGAGCTACTATTTCCTCCCTTAATTTGTTCTTTTCTCATTTTTAAAAAGAATGTGATTGTATATGTGATTCTTGTATTCATAAAATAAATTATTACAATTTTTTTTAATTATAATTGATTAAAAGAGGAAAGGCAAAGAAATTTCTAGTTCTAGAGGTCATTTGTAAAAAACAAAGAAGAAAGTGTAAAATCTAGAGTTCTAGTTCCAAGATTAATCAGCTTGAAAAAAAAAAGAGAGTAGAGAGGTGGATCTTGGACGAAGTATGCCTTAAAAATTTTGGAGTCAGTAATATCTGTTGGATTATTCATTTCAATAATACAGAAAATTCTCTGCTGCATGCTCTCTCTGGATGAGTGCCTTTTCAAGTGCAACTTGTCAAATTAAGCCTGCATGTTTGTACACTACTACACTGCCTTAGCAATCAATTTAATTTTGCCTTTTTGGCTCTTTTGTTATATGATATCCACATTAACAGATCATCAATCATTTAAAGGAACAATCCATTGGTTGAATTATATAACATTTAAGCTCTAATATCTTTTTTTCTTTTTAAAAATGCTTAACTTTGAGATGGTATTTTTTTAACATCTGATACTCATATGAATTATAGAGTCAAGTAAGATAGATCCTATAGAAACAATAAAAGTTTCTTAATATTTACTTTTTTATAAATAAGATTTGAATAGAACTTATTTAAAAAAACTTATCATTAATGAAAATTTTAAATAACTCAATAGCGATGACGGTCGAGGAGATTTAAACTAATTGGTCTAAATTAAGATCTTAGGAACTTATGATTTCAAGCACCCAGATAGTAGGTTACATATTTCTCTCTCCTCTAACATTAATAATTAACTAGTTGGAGCCCTATGGAATCTAGCTAACACCTCAGTTAAAAATCTATTATTTCACATGAGTCGGTAAGATTATCTAAATAAACCTAACCATTGCAATAGGAGAACAATTAATTGGTCAAAAAGCAAATAGTAAACACTAGCAGCTACTCGTAAATACATAACTAAAAATCATAGCAGGCAGAAAAAAAAAACCCAATTTTAATTAATTCGGCTTGTTTCTTTTCACAATTTTAATAAAAAAAATGCTTAACATCTCCTTCATTTAGGGGAAAATCGTACAAAAAAATTGAAGTTTCCCAAGGAGAAAAAACATCACTTGCAGTACATTTCCTTTTGACTCCATAAGCACTAGCTAGAGGGCTATCTGCTTATTCACCTATGGCGTACAATTATAAATTGACCAAATATGAGGATAATGATATATATATATATATATATATATATATATATATATATGCTAATGCTAAATATACAATTTCACCCTAAATTTTATTTAATTATTTTATATCACATCTCAATTTTTATTTTGTTTAATTTTACTTTTTATTTTATATCTATTTAACCATTCTTACACACCAAACAAACTCATGTATTTAACTTGCGTTGAGTTTGAATTAATAAAAAATAGAAGTTAAAAAGATGAAATTGGTGAAAGGCCAAAGGTCCAAATTAGACCCTCAACTTTTAGCTAAAGTCTAGATTGAACCCTAATATTTTTTTTGCTCCCATTTGAAACTCTATTTTACAAAATCGTCTCAAATTGGACCTTACTAGACAGAAGTCCAAACAGACGTTAAGATTTTGACTTGCTGGACTCATGAAACTCACTAATTATGCCACATCAAAACATCACTCCTTCCCTTTCTCTTTCCCTAAACCTGAACCTTGTTTCTTTCAATAAACCACCATCACAAAACAATCACTGAAACCTCTCAAAATGCAAAGTTCAAGTCACAAACCATACATAATCATACATAATCTCATCCTTTTGGACAACAGATGCAAACACAACCAGTAAGTCATAAAAGATAATAATGTGTAGTTTTTGGGTTTGTTGTTCTGCGGAGAAGTGACTTCACCGTTTGATATTTTCCTCTTTGAAGTTTGGCTACTGGAAGTTGCTCTGGAAAGAGTCAATACTTGTGAATAATTGCAATGCTTTCTTCTTTCTCAATTGAGATTCTTGATTTTGAATTTTTTTATGGATAAATTTAGGTGGTTGCACCTCCACCAATTCCTGGTTCAACACAACCTCCTAGGATGTTTGGAATGCCATTATCGCCACCACTACATAATCAAATGACTGTAATATCTCCTGTTGTTGGCCAAACTGGAAGTTCCATAGCAGGGTCATCAAAGATTGATCCCAATAAAATTCCACGGCCCATTCGAGGTTCTTCTGTAATCCTGCATGATACTCGGCAGGGAAATCAAGCTAACACACCTATGACGAGAAGGCAAGCAGCTTCGCTGCTTGTGACATGAAAGCAGCAAGTCGAGTTGGGCGAAGATGCAGAGTCGTCGAGTGTGGAGTAGACAGCTGTTGTATGCGACTTGGTGACGGTGACGAGCTGTTGTGCGCAGCCTAAAGCAGGTCGCGATCTGATGGTGATAGGGATGAAGAGGAACACCTGGTGGTGATGATGGCAGCAGATTGATGATGATGGCGGCCAATTGCATTTCCAAACCTTTCAAAATGCAAAGTTCTTATTTGTGACTTGATCAATTCTTTATCATACCCACCATTTTGTTATTGATTTCAATATTACACATTGTTGTTGGTTTTTTTTTTGGGTTATTGATGATGGTGCTAGTATTAGTTTTGGTTATGGTTAGTGGTGTTAAATTTTTTGCAGTGATCGATGGTGGTGTGTATGGTGTTAGTTTTGGTGGGTAGCTATTTGTTGATGGTGGTGTTAGAGAAAATGTGAAATTTGATAAAGAAACAAAAGAATGGAGTCAACTTCTAGTGCAACTTTGAATTTTTTTCTGAGAATTGGAGGGAAACAGAATCCTAGTAAGAGAAAATGTATTGTTCAAGCCAACCATTTTGGTGATTTGCAAAGAAAATGGAGAAGAAATATGTTTTTGCATCACAGAAGGTTTCATTTGGGGATATCAAATGGTTGTAAAGATCCTCTTCAAGGTTAGTAAGCATAGTGTGAATTTCACATTGAGAAAAATAATGATTTGGGTTTTCATTTTTCATTGTCATATATGAAGGATTATGTGGTGTTTTTGTCAATGTTGTATTTTTATTTTTTCTTCTTCTTTTACAGCTCCTGCTCTGCTATCAGGAAATCTTTATGGCTCTTTTGATGGGAATTGGTTGTTAAAGGTATATTGGAGATGTTCTGCAAGTTCTGATTTGTTAATGGTGGTGTTGGGACAGAGATAGAAATTGGTGGTGGGTGTTGTTGATGACAGGTGGTAATAGGTACTTATGGTGATGATGGCGATGGATAATGAAAGTACAAGTGGTGGTGTCGTTGATGAAGGAAGTGGTGTTAACTGCTGGTGGCGGTGGTGTTGCATGGTAGAGGAAGTGATGATGTTGGATGGTACAAGTGGTTGTGGTGTTAAGAATTTTTTTTAATTAAAATGATTTAATTTAGGGAGAAAGAGAATGTCAGCCTGTAACTCATTTGATGGAGAGGGGAAGGAGTGGTGCTCTAATGTGGCACAATTGGTGGATCCCACGAGTTCAGCAAGTTAAAAAATTATCTGTTTGGACTTCTGTCTAATTTGAGATGAATTTGTAAAAAAAAAATTTTAAATGGGAATAAAAAAATATTAAAATCCAATCCAGATTTTGGCTAAAAGTTGAGAGTCCAATTTGGACCTTTGACCATCGATGAAAAATAGAAATTATATAGATTAAATAAGTAAAAAAATAGAAATTAAAAAGTAAAATTGAACAAAATAAAGTTAAAAAATAACATAAAATAATTGAATTGTAATTATATGTGCAAGATCTATGTTATAGTTCCTTTTTTTCTAAAAAGAAAAAAAGTTTGGAGAGACCCAAGGCCAAGAGGTCATATATGTGGTATAAAATACATGCTGATCTTATTAGAGAAATATATTTCATATAAAAAAAATAAAAAGTAGAAACAAATAGAGCAATATGTAATTTTTTCAATTTCTCGAAATAGTGGTTTTTGCTTATTTTAATTCTAATTACTAAACATTAATATAATTTAAATTAAAAAATTAATAAAAATTATGGTTATTTATTTTCGACAATTGTTTAGTCTTAATTACCTGTTTTTATTATTGTTGTGCTTCACCAGCTATAATGAATATGTTTTAATTGTTTACTCCCTCCGTTCCTTTTTAACTGTCATATTTTAGAGTTTCATTTGGATTAAAGAAGTGTTATTTGGATATACATATAAGTACATAGGACTAAATTATCCTATATTGATAAACTCAAAATTTATTTCACACTAAAAAATTTATTCTTGGTATACCAAAAGTATTTTGAAAATATTAAAAAACTAAATAAGTATAATAAATGTTACTAAGGATAAAATAAAAAAGAAATAAAAGGTAATATTTTATTGGATATACAAAAATGACATATAAATAGAATTTTATTTTTTTCAAAACATAACAGTTAAAAAGGAATTGAGAGAGTATTTTTTTTCATGTAGTTTTTGATTATTGGTTGAATCAAATTGGACGAATTCAGCCAATGAACTCTAACTATTGGTATTTGACAAAAAAAAAAATTATGTCCTTATCTCTCCATATATTATATAATTTAGTAATACTTTATTTGTAATAGTTTGTAATAATTAATATAATAGTATTTGAAATTGCAAAATAGGATAAATTTGTCCAAAAAAAATTGGATGAATTATGTAGGAAAGATAAAAAATTTTAATGTGTCTTTTCATGCGCAAGATTTAAATTTAAAATTTATTTAAATTTTTTATCATTTACATTAATAAAAAAATTTTAATAATATTTATCAATTGTTTATTTTTAAAGCCCAAATCAAATAGAATTTGACAATTTTGAAATTGAAGCATGATACATTCCATAAGTGATAAAATTTTTTGGGAAAGTATGCAAAATTACATGTGATTTCACAGTTTTAGACATTTAAATACATGATTTTTTTATGACATTTTTAAGTTTGTGTTTTAGCCGTTGTACACATCCAACACCACTGACTTCGTCCTACGTGGTGCTGATGTGGACATGATGTGGCGCTAATATGGTGCTTACATGAATATTATAGCGCTGACGTGACGATGATACGTAGAAAGCACGTATACGAAGTTAACAGTATTAGACGCATATACTTGAAAGTATGTAACGGCTAAAACACGTATTTAAAAGTATAAAAAAAAATTACATAGTTAAAAATCTAAAACTGTGAAATCATATAATAGTTTTCAGTAATTTTTCCAAAAAAAATTCATATCTACTTCTTTAGATAAAATTTAAATTCAATATTTTATTAAAAGAATTCAGATTTCTCGGTAATCCACCAAAATTATCAAATTCTACTTGTATGTATATTCTACAATGCAATGGAGAGAATAGAGCGAACAAGCACCTACCAACTAATCATAGACATTCCAAGCAATAGAGAGGTCCAACTCCGAGCCATTGAAAAGAAATGTTAATTATGTAAAGTCTCAAGAAGACTATACCTGCAGCATAGATAAGTAGCGCCATTGAATTCTTAGTAGATGAATGTAGATGATTGGATTGGCAAAAGTTAAAATTGTTGGCAAAGAAAACCAAATCGGACGGAAGTAGCTGCAGGCTGCAAGGCAGACAGTAGGCAGGGCAAGGCAGGCAGTAGGCAGGGCAAGGCAGGCCAGCAGAGAGTTGATGAATTCCAATAACCTTAATGTGGACAAAATGATGATAAAGTCACAGCTGCCAATCAAATCAATCAAAATCAATCACAAAACTCACTCTTAACTCCTCCACTACTACTAGCCTTAAAGCATACAGTAACTTATATAATAAACTACCAAAAAAATAAACATAAAAAAAGCTGTCGCCTCTAGCACTCACTCACTCACTCACTACTACTTCTACAGCCATCAACCATGCAACACAGTAGAGATTCCTTTTTACTGTAAGAACTCTTTTAAAAAAGAACAAGGAACCTAAAGTGGTATAGTAGGCATTTTTCCATTTGTAGCTACAGTCCAAGGGCCTTGAAAACCTTGGAAAGGTGACAGAAGTGGTAACCTACCAAACTCACACAGATCCATGTTCATAACATTTCTAAATTTATAAAATAAAAAATAAAATAAAAACACCCATTATCTTCATTTTATTTTTAATGAAGAATTTCATTTTCTTGGGGAAGAATTCAATTGAAAATTATATATATATGTAAGGGACACCGACCAGCATCTGGTTCTGCTTTTAGGGCACATGTAGTAAGCAATTTCGGTTCTCATTTGCTCGATCTTTAACAAGTTTTGTGTACATTTCACTGAACTGTATATATTATATCTTGTTTGCTTTTTTTTTTTTTTCTTGTTTGATGATGATAATTTGGTGGGAGTACAGTAGACAGGGTATGTGTGTTCTTGCAGTGTAGACAGAATATATGCGTGTAACTTTGACTTAAAAAGCCAGCAAACATTAATGGCAATACTTAATGTAGGAGATAAATAACAAAAAAAAATTTTTTTTTGAGACAAAGGTGAAAAGATGTAAATGTTAACTAAGACACCCTTTAAGAATTTTTTTTTCTTAATTAACCAACATCAAGCATGGTTTTTGGGTTTTGTTATTATTGTTGTACGTTTTGCTTTCATCTTTTCAAAGTTAATAGTGGATAACGAGTAGCTATGTTGGTTAAAGTGAGATCATGTGAAATTATTATATTTAGACATTACTTCATCTTTTATAATGAAATAAATCATCTATGTGTAGACAATCATTCACATACTCGTCTGTCCCAAAATTATGGATTTAATTTTTTCATTTTTTTTTTCTAAATTGCAGACTGTTTTTAAGATTTGCCAATTTACAAGTTTTTAATTTAATATATATTTTTAGTAAAACAATATATGCTGTCTAACATTAACTAAAAGGTACCCTAAAAAATATTGTATTTACCAACAATTATTGAAATTAGCTGGTATGGGCTATTTTCACTTAACTAGCGTTGATTTGAGTTTGAGTCATAGTGATATAGTTACATTAAATTAATTACTGAAAGATTTTTATCAGAGTTAAATTAAATTAATTAAAATTTAATAAATTTTGAATATCAGTGGTTTAAATATATATATATATATATATATATTTAAACCACTGACATTAAAAGTCGAATGGACACTACCTAATTCAATTTGACTTTACAAAACTGCAAGAGTCACAATGAAATATTTCTACTCTATTCTATTCTATTTTAACTATATTAATTATATTTTATAATTTATGTGAATCTTCAAATAACTTTAAAGGTTTATGATATATATATTTAAATCATTGATATAAAAAGTCCAATGGACACTACCTAATTCAATTTGACTTCACAGAACTACAAGAATCACAAAGAAATATTTCTATTCTATTATATTTTAACTACATTAACTATATTTTATAATTTATGTGAAACTTTGAATAACTTTAAAGGTTTATGATGAAAGAAGTAATTATTTTCATTTTATAAATATATGGTCATGTTTGAGTAAATATTTACATATATTTTAGCACCCAATCAACAATTTTAAAGAAAATATATATATTATTTAAATTGAAGTTTTATTTACATTCTGTAGCTAGCTCGACTAGAATCGAAAGAAAAGCTTCCCTAGCTATATAACCTCTACAAGAATTGATGATTTGATCCAGTATTGTACAGAATAATCGATGACAACTAGTAACAAGAAGGATTAAAAAGAACTACCCTTCCAAGAGAAATAAAACAAAAAAAAAAGGTAGGCAAAAGCCTCATTTTAAGAAAATGAAAAAGTATGATTAACAAATTGGATTAAGATATAACAAATTGGGTTTACCAAATTTTACACTAAGGTCATTTATACCCTTTTAACGTCTACAATATTTGCAAAAGAAACTAAGATTCTCATTCATTTAACCCACCAGCTACCATGTCTTAAACTAACCAAAAGTGTCTTTGAATAAAAACAGAAAAAGAAGGATACAAGAAAAAGAGAAGTGTGTCAATGAGGGTGTTTTTCTTTTTCTTTATGTATATATAATGAAGCTTATATTACATAGATAAAGAATATTAATTGGCTATGTGTTACCTAAATTTTGCTTCTTGTTTCAAATCAAAAACTAGATATTGATTTTTTTTTTGGTATTTACATACTTATTTTATTTAAGTGTCGACTGGCTCTTAAAAATTTGAATATACTTCATAATATTATTTAAAATTTTCTTTTTGTTTCAAAATAATATTTTAACTTCAAATGTCACAGTATAAAAATTCACTAGAATTTATTAAATAATATATAGATAAAATAAAAATATAGAAATAAAATTGTGTATATACAAAAATTAACATTTAGTACCATAAGCAAAAACTAAGGTACGACCCATACTAATTCTTTTATATTTTATTTATTAGCATTATAAAATTAAAAATATTTGTCAATAAGCTACATCTCAAGTTGGAGTTGCACTACATGACATTAAATTAGTTAATAGGATTCTTTATCATTCTTATGTTCTACGCAGTCGAACTGAATTAGCAAAAGTGGAGTGAAAATTTTAAATAGTGGTGATTTAAAAAAAAAATCATATTTGTCAATTAATTATTTAAGTTCAATTTTAAACTATTCCAATTGGTATATGTTATTTACTTTCTTTATTGTATACACACGCAAGGGGAAAAGAATTTTATGCAATAAGTGTAAGCCAAACTCCATTTACAGAACAGAGTTCACATTTATGACCATCATCATCAAAACAATTAAAAAGAATAAGTTATGAGGAAATTGGACCCTGTAAAAAGAGATAACAAAAACCCTAAATTCTATTTGAATGATCTCGAAACAAAACCAAAACATTCAAGAATGATAATTAAAAAACCAGAATGCTTAAAAACGAAGGCAAAGGCAACAAACATAGGGTGGTGAGAAAACCACCCACGTCTGAAACTTGCAGAAGGGTCGGTTTCACTGTAACACAGCATATAAATATTATTATACGTACACACGTTAGAGAAAGAAGGAAAGGAGAAGAAAAAGTGTTCGAAGTTTAAGCCAACCTTTACGACCCCTTTCTGTGCTGCGGTTTATAATAAAAAAAGATGAAAGCCATGTTTCCTTATGCGTCATTGCCATTAATTTATTGTACGGTTTATTGACCGTCTATTTGGATTCTTATACTTATTTTTTAAAAAATTTTCTCGACTCTACTTTCCATGCATTGCCTTCACATGCACTTCCCTCTCCCAACCCCATCCATCCAAAACCCTAACCCAACTTTGCTTGCTTTCACTTTTCCCATTTTTGACCATCTCTTTTCATGTTTTTCCCCATGCAAAATCTTCTTTCTTTTTTTTAATTGGAACGTCATATCACTTAAACTGAACAGTATGAAATAATCTTTCTTTCTAAATTGGCAATAATAAAAATTAAATTTTACATTTTAATATGCCATTAGAGAATAATTATCATTTAACTACTTTATCACTGTCAAAAAAATCTTTTTTCTGTAATCTAGTAACATCAACAATTTCACAACAATTTCTTTTAATTGTAATTTTCTCTTTGTTGTTGTTTTTTTTTTTCATTGGTATGATAAAAATGTATCTATAATTTCTGATTATTGTTTTTGGAATAGTTTTAAAAATATATTTTTCACATATATAATCTAATGTGTTTGAAAAGATTTAATTCGCTGTCTTTATTTAATCTGTAATTTTAAATTTGCTTTGTGATCATTATTTTTTTAAAACTAATATTTTTTATATAAATTAAAATACAAATAACAAAGATAAAATACTACCACTAGGATATATATAATAACAAAATATTAAGTAGATATATCTAAAATTGAGTAATATAAGAGAAAGATTCTGATTTCAATAGGTATGAATTTGATTTTTTTTTTCTTTCATCTCCTGTCTCAGACAAAAAAAATTAAGTAAAAATATGATTAAAAATATATTTATTTTGTCTAATGGAATTAAATCATTCATGCGGATTCAAAGAGGGATTTTGAATGTTCTCCTGATGATCACACTTTGCATATATATTCTTTTTTTTTTTTTGACTTGCCTTCACTAATACACATTATATTATTGGCTTTATATATGTGTTATACACACAAATCCAAGCTGAAACAAGTTCATTCTAAGCTTTTTGGATTAATTGAAGTTTCTTAATTTGACTGATAATCTCTATAATTATAAACTAAACAAAAGGACAGGTGTAAGATGGTTGACTTATAAGATCAATCTAATATCATTAGATTTTCAAAACTAGTTTAACAAAAAAAAATAGGAAAAAAAATTGATCTGAACTGAGGTTGATCTTGTAATTTCAAACAAGCAACATTCTTTCCACCCTCCTTTATATATACCTTCTCCCCTTCTATGAAAATTTTTCTTGTGTGTGTTTGTGTGCCAAAATTTTTGTTTTTGTTTCTTGTGTATTATTTTAAAACCTAGTTTTTAGCATCAAGAGCATTTTTTTTTTTTTTTTTTTTTGCTCTCTTCACAGTCATGGAAGATAATCAAGGTCAAGAATCAAATAATAATAGTCCAGGAAACCATGGCACTGAAAGAAGTGAACCAGTTAGGTCAAGATGGACTCCAAAGCCAGAGCAAATCTTGATTCTTGAATCCATCTTTAATAGTGGAATGGTGAATCCACCTAAGGATGAAACTGTGAGGATAAGGAAACTTCTTGAAAAGTTTGGCTCTGTTGGAGATGCTAATGTTTTTTACTGGTTTCAAAACAGAAGGTCAAGATCTCGCCGCCGACAACGCCAGATGCAGGCTACTCTTGCCGAAGAACAAAGAAACCAACAAGCACAAGCTAGTGGTGGTGCAATTCAATATGAAGTTGGTGGTAGCTCATCCTCCATGGGGTTTGCAAATTCTTCCCCTCCTTTCACTGCTGTATCTGTATCTCCTTCCTCTTTTCTTGTTGGTTCTTCCACTTCTTCTTGTGGAGTTACTGCTTGTGGCGGTGGTGGTGGTGAAGATGGCGTAGAGAATAATCTCTATTCAATCCCTAACCAAATGGGTTTTCAAGAAATGGATCAAACATCTGGTATCACTTCAATTTTATGCCCATCAGAGACTTCAACTTTGCATTATCAATCTGGTAAGTGCATGGCTACTATAAGCAGCTCTCTTTATTTGCTTTCTTCATGGAAAAATTTTCTAAATGATGACATTAAGGTTGATAAATCACCTTTGTTTTTGGGAACTTCAGCTTCAAGAAGTTCTAGACAGCTACTGTTTCAGAGAAAATAAGGGTTTGCAGTTATAGTTTGTGTCTAGCTAGGTTTCATGAGAGTGTGAGAAACCTACAGAATAAACAATAATGGATATATAGCAAACTTTTTAATGATGTAACCGCAGTAATGTTAATTTTTATTAAGTTTATAGCTGTTGTAGTACTTTTCCATGAAAAACACTAATGGTCCCCCCCTCCCCTCTCTTCCTGTCGCAGTACCTAGAAGGATTCCACATGCAATCTTTAGCTCTCCTAGGACACCAAAATTATTCTGTGTCTTGCTTAATTTCATTGAATGTACTTTTTAGTTGTATTATGTAATTAAAACTTTAACATGTCATGCAAGTTAAAATTTCACAGCTGCTAGGAATCTCTTGTTCTATTTTTTAATTGGGTCCTGACCTGACTGGATATTAACACTACTATTTAATCTCGCAGTCCTGGAGACGAATTTAATAAGGTATTGATGAATTTATTGCATTAAATTTTTATATGCACCAAGAAATAAGGAATAAACTTAAAATCATCAGTGGGTTTTACTTGATCAATCAGCTATGTAAATGTAACTTGTGCTAGTAGCATCCTTGAATCTGTTTGTATATGTTGATTCAGGGTTCATCACAGTTTTTATCAATGGAGTGCCAACAGAAGTTCCAAGAGGGCCACTAGACATGAAAGCAATGTTTGGTCAAGATGTGATGTTGGTTCATTCAACTGGAGTGCCAGTACCCACTAATGAATTTGGGTTCATAATGCATAGCTTGCAGCATGGTGAAAGCTATTTCCTGGTACACATCTTTGGAAGTTAATCAATTAATTAATACTTTAAAACACAATTCAGCATCTTTTCTCTTTGTCTTTCTCTGTATGTGGCTTTACTTTGTACTTGAACAACAGAATAAAATTCATCATCAAATTAAAGATCACTAGCTCTTCTGTTCTTGCTCAAATGATCATTGATTGTTCATAGGTGTAATGTTCAAATTTAGATAATACTGAAACAAACTTCTTTATTTATTTTTTTTCTAAATATGGGTATATGAGAGAATTTTTTGAACTTCATGAAAACTTTCACTCTTTTTCTCTTCTCTGTCTTCACTTTGGCAGTTCATTTTTTCACATAAATCAAAGATGGGATCATTTTAATGCAGTTTTTAATTGAGTTCAGGATTTCAAAAAGGTTAGAGTGCTGTTTACAGTTAGGAATTCCACTAAGATATCAATAAATAAAAAGGGTACTGTCATTAGGGTTTTCTAAGCACAGAGTGTAGTAGTAAATTAATCAAGTTTTTGACAGTTTCCAACTTTCTGTCTCTCATTTTTTCTGATGATTATATTAACATAATTAGATTATTAATTAATTTATTAGTTGATGGAACATACCTTAATTAAAGAAGTCATTAAAAATTAATTACACTGGGCTTTTGTTGTTATTCAGGTTTCAAGACCAACATAAATTGGCATTAAAGCTGCATCAAGAAATGGGAGCTTCCTCTTTGTTGGTTTGCAGCGTTTGTTAATTAGGGCTAGCTTTTTTTTTTTTTTTTAATTTCTTCTTTTAATTACTTTGAAATTAATATATCATATTCCCTACTCAGCCAAAATAAAGAAAAAGAAAAAGGGAACTGGCTTTTCTGTTTCTAAATTTTTATTATGTTTTCAGCTGTTATATTCTGCTTGTTTCATAGGAAGCTTCCCAAGCTCAGTATAAATTACAGAAACCATGTGTCAGAAAGACAATTTGTCTACTGCTTAAATCATTATAAATTAGTAAAAGAACCAAAATACTTTTTTATATTTAATTTATGTTTGTTTTTCATGTATAAAATTTGAACTTAAGACCTTAATTAAGGAAATTTTAGCTTCTTACCACTTGAACCAACAAAACTTAATTAATTTTTATGTTTGGTGATCCTCGACTTGCTACAATTTAATTAATGTATCAACCAATTTCAAGTATACCAATCTAGCTATAGCTATGTACATTTCTGTATGTGTTCATTGCTCTATATATGCATACATATACATTAATCAAGCAATTTCAGGTATCATTTGGAAGTTGTTCTTGCTGGACTTGCTAATTGATTAACCTGAAGATGATATTAAACCATTTTATCACCACAATTCTCACAAATTTTGGAGTGATTAATGTTCCCTTTTCACTTAAACATTAAAGGCCAAGGAATATACTTAAAGGATTTCTCATCTGAACATCATGATTAAGTTCCATACTTATGATCTTGCTCACTTTTCATGAAATTCTGGGAAGTTTTATTTAACTTCCTGGAATTATGGGTGATTTTAATGGGAATGTTCCCATAATTAATAGTATGGGATTCAGCTGCAGGCTAGGACTAGATCACTACTGGCAGTGGCATTCTGTTCAGTTTTATTGAAGTTAAAAGCCTTGTACATTTACATGAGTTTTGTAGATGATTTCGGGCACTATGTTAATGCACAATTCTTCAAGCATTAATAAAAATCCAATTCACAAACACATACAGATAAATTAAAGAATTCAAGGAATTCATCCATGAGTTTTGTTTCAAAGTTACTGAAGTCGTTTTCAGGTTCTTAATAGACAAATGGAATACTATAAGTTAAATCTAATAAATTCAATTACATTTTTTTTAATAGGAGGTTACATGACCTTAGCATCATCGATGAGCTACACATAAGGAGGTAGCCCTCCCCTATTAGATCAATAACAATATGATTTAAACTCCACTAATATTAAGAATTTAGTAGATTTTGATTAATCCAGATTAACCTAAACAATACCATAAAATGGTAAAAAAATTTCAACAGCTAATTTAATGCAATCGCATACACTGCGATTCAAATTCAAAATATCATATAAGGAAGAACAACCATTTGTCAACTGATCTCAATATTATTGGTAGATGAATTTTGACATGTGCAGAAGAGCATGAGAATATTTATAATATTCTATAAACATAGCAAAATATTTCATGAAATTCGATGGTGAATAAGATACTTTGGGAACATAATTTCGGCCGTTATAAAGGACCAATAATATATATACCAGACTGGGGGTAGAAAAGATTGGGTTAAAACTCTGGTTTGTTATATGCATGGGCTCTAACCTCAATTCACATGTCTTGTGCAAGTGCTAAGTGCTAAATAATCTCTAGCTATACACATAAAAAAAAAAAAAAAAAAAAAAAAAGGGGGTTAAAGATCAAATTTAAAACATATATGATTGCTCGGCGCATACTGATAATTATGCGTAGTTGTGTACATCAATCTAAAATAAACTTTACAAGTTCCATGATTAATGGGAAAAAAGAAAAAGCAATTCTAAACAAAATGTTAATGAATGAAGAGAAGCAAGAAATGAGATTACAGATGAAATCATGTAAATAAGTTCAAGTAGACATATATATATATATATATATATATTTTTTTTTTTTTTCTTATTGAAACTAAGCAAAGCTAATTCGAGCTCGCATATTGAATTTTCACTCATAAAATTTATAAATAAATTTAAACGAAAATTTATGAACTAACTCATAATTTTAATATATCAACAATTTATATTGGAGATTTGAATGGATCCCACATCTAAAGAGTTTAAGTGACATATAAAAGGTGTAAATTGGATCTTAACATAAGCTAATTAATTTTGCAGTACATAAGTTTAACTCCATTTAGGTATTATGGAACAAAATTAAATATACAATATGAAAAAATATAATTTGTTAAATATATAATGTAAAAATAGTAGAATTGTTTTAATAAATGATGAAGAGTAATATAATTTGTTTAATAAATAAGTTATTCTTAAATTTTTTAATGAATTTTAATTTTTCATTTATATTTTTAAAAATTATTTAAATTTACTTAAACTCTTGAACTGTTTGCAAATAATAAATAATATAATAGAGTTGGATTAAATTTAGTTTGATAATAAATGAATTAAATCCGAGTTAATTAAATTCCGACTCAATTCCTATAAACACTAAGTTCTTCCACTAAAACAAAATGTTTGATGAAGCATGTAATAAACCTATCATAAACATAATCGTGCAAATGCTTAACAATCTCTAGCTATAAACATAAACAAAAAGTTTAAGGCCAAAGCAAAAAAAAAAAAAAACATGATTGCTCGGCGCATAGTAATAATCATGCGTACATAAATCTGAAATATACTTTACAAGTACCATAATTAATGAACAAAAAAAAATGCTAATGAAGGAAGACAACCAAGAAATGAAATCATGGATGTAATCATGTAAATAAGCTCAAGTTTAGGTATGATTTTTCCCTGTTCAGATACATGCATAATAGAATCTAGCCCTTAACTCTACATTATTAAAAAAGTCTTGTGCAATTGGATTTCTAATTAAGAATCATCAACTGAAACATTTTTTTTATCCATCTCCTTTTCAACATATATAAAGTGGCAATGTCTTTAGCAGAAAGGGTTTCAAAGAGGCATCAAGAATAATATAAATTATGCATGTAATCTTTACTCTAATTGAGTGTTTTAGGGGTGATCATCATATCAAAGAAACCAAAATCATTAACCTATCTATATATGTGTTAAACTGATTACTAAGTCACATGAATATGATCATATGCCTAAGAGAATATTCTTAAAAAACAAATAAGGGAAATTAATTAATAAGAATAAAAAATAAATTACCTAAGAGAATATTCAAGTAGTAAGGAATTTAGATTCCCCTAAGATAGTAGTAAGGAATTTAGATTCTCCTAAGTAAAATCTTGAATTCAAATTTTATTTATGGAGAAAATAAATATTGGGAGAGTTTTGTTCCTCTTATGGGTCCACTTGCCTCAATTTTAAAATAGTTAAAACTCTTATAGCTATTAGATTTTGGAAGTATCAAACACAATAATAATAATAATAATAATTATTATTATTATTATCTTAAATTTTTATTTATCTATATTCGCTAAGTGATTCATTAAAAAAAATTATTTCTCATTGTATAATCTAAAAATTTCGGTCTCTTCAATCTCTAATGAACTGTATTTATTAAGAAATTAACAAATTATGAGAGAAGTGAATTAAGCAAAAGTGTGCACAAAGAAAAATTAATGCTGAGAAAAAAAATGGTTAATCATGAAGAGAGTGAATTAAGCAATTCCTAAGGAAAAGTTCAGATGAGTGTCGGGAGTTTAACAACAATACTACTTGAATAGCAAGGGCCTTACCTCACTTTTCATTACATTTAATCATAGAATTTTATGCCTTGATTTATGCAATCTAAGATGGATTTAACACATGAGACATGATTGTGATTGTGATTGTGATCTTAATTATGTTCCTTTTTATGTTTATTTTTTTTTCTTTTAATAAGGATGTCATATAACTTAAATTTCAATGGACTACACAATAACGGTAGCCTTTTTTTTTTATTGATGATAGTAGAAATCGAACTCTGCATCTTAAAATGCATTTGAAAAAAATTACTATTTGACTACTCTCTCACTAACTTTTATATATTTTTTTTATATATATATCTTTCTTGTTATTATACTTAATTTCTGATTAATCAATGAATGTAATATTACTATTTTAATATTTCAAGAGTAAATATAAAAAGACAAGTTGTTAAAATGCAAGGACAAGTTGTACTTTACTAAATGTTTTCAAGGGCTAAAATGCTAGTTTTTTATAAATTAAAGAACCACAGTGTTGGACAATTAAAATGTTATAAACTAAGAATAAGAGTGTGTTTGGTTGAAATGAATTTTACAAAATTTTATAAAATTTATTTACAAATCTAAGTGAGTATATTTGATTTAAATAAAAACTTTATAAAATTTATTTTCAATTTTAACTTTTTAATTTTATGAAATTACTTAACATTAAATCTATTTTTATTGATTAAATGTGTTGGGTTCAAATGAAGATGATATTTATCTCAAATTCATTTAGAAATGAAATGAACTCTTTAATAAAATGGAATCAAATAAGAGAAAAAAGGTACCATAATTTTCAACTTTTTTTGTAGTTCAATATAATAAATTTCAGACACACAACATAGTAATTTAAATCCAAAAGGAACAAAAAATATTTTTAAGATTATACTTAAGCAGTTTATTGTTATTAATCATTTTCAGTGGAATTATTTTTTTATTACTTTCATATAAGATTGAAACTCAGTCTTAAAAATAAGTCTAATTGTAGCTCAATGGGTATATATTTCAAATATTTGAATAGTTCCTCGATCAAATTTAGATTAATTGATTTAAATTGAGGTTTAAAGATTAGATTCATTGCTAATTAATTTTTTTAAAATTTTACCGTAAGAGTAGATGAGATTTACTTATATGATGTCTCATACCAAAATAGAGTATGTATCTTCTTTTCCGCTCATAATTAACAATTATGATTCTATGAATTTTAATAAAATGAAAATATATATTATTCCAATATTTCAGATCAAGATCAGAACTTCATATCAAATTCTAAAATAAAAAGTCTTGAAAATAAAAAATGTTTTGAATATCTGAAAATGCCAAATTAAATTGATTAATAATAATGCTGATGGAGATTAGTTTTGATCAAATAATATTTATTAAATATTCTCAAAAAAAAATCTTAGGGTGGTTAAAGAAAATAAAAGGGAATTATTGCATTCCCTCATGGGTAAAAAACTCAAAATCCAATGAAAACAAAGAAATTAAAACAGCAAGTTGGCTGCAAAGTCGACCGCCCATTATGACCAATGCAAAAGAGACGGATGTTTGTTTGGATTGGAGATTTCTTTAATTATTTTCAATCTGAAAACATATTAGGGCACATTTCTTGAGATATACTTTAGCAATTGCCATTACCATGTGAAAGAAAAAAAAAACCCTGATTTTGTTAAATATATAATTAATCTAGTTTTTCAAACTTTTATTTTTTAATTAATATAGAGGTTATATGACCTAAATTTTAATGGACTGCATAATAGGGGGTAGTCCTTCCCTTTAAATCAATGACGGTACGAATCGAATCCTACATCTTAAGATACTCTTGAAAATGAGTTACCATTTAACCACTCTCTCATTTATTTTCAAAATTTTATTTAATTTGCTATCTTGAATTTTAAATTTATTTATATTATATTTGGATACAAGAATTTGAGTGTACATTTAGATTTTAATTAAATTTTATGTTTGGGAAATACATGAATTTATATCTATGAGGATTTAAAATAAATTCACAAGAAATTTAATAGCACATTTAATAAAGATTTGAAATGATATGTAACTATATAATACTCCCTCTATTCCTTTTTAATTGTCACTTTTGAGAGTTTTACTTGGATTAAGAAACAATTAACTAGTTTTAATTTTAGGAGAAAAATAAGTTAAGAGACTAAAATATCTATAATTTTTGAAAGACTAAAAATTAAATCCACAAATAACTTTGAAATTGTATTGAACATTAATTACTTTTTATTGATAATGATAAGGGCAAAATTGATAAAAAATAATTGTCATTTTATTGATTGTATAAAAGTGACAATTAAATAAAATTTCATATTTTTTTCAAAAGCGACAATTAAAAAAGAATAGAGAAAGTATTTAAAATCCTTATATTTGAAATTTAGTAGTCTATTCAATTAGGACTTTTAAAGACATTTATAGACTTATTTAACTGAATGACTTTTGTACTTTTAATGATTTTTATAAAGTTTAATGAATTTTATAAACTTTATTTTAGAAAACTTTTATAGAGTTTATGAATTTGTTAATGACTTTTAAAAACTTTATTTTAAAAGACTTTCTATGACTTTTATTGATATTGGACATTTTTTATTGATTTTAATATACATATTTTGACCTAATAAATTAAATTTGTGTCATATAATAAAAATAAAATTTTTAAAATAATTATTAAAAGTGGATGTCTTTAATTAATTTTTAAAAAATAATTAAGATATTTATTTTATTAATTTCAAATAAAAAAAAAACATATCAAAGAGTTGTTTCAGCTAATAGAATTTTTTTTTACACCCAAAATAAAATAATTGAAAATTTCAAGTGCTAAATTAAAAATTTGTGAAATTTTGATTTTTTCTTCATAAAAAATCTAACTCCATATAGCAAAACTTAAAATAATATTAAAAAATTAATATTTATTATTATCTACATGTTCAACATCATTTCACATGTTCAACATCATTTCACATATTAGTAGCTATAGCAGTTTTTCCATTCATTGAAAGTATTTCTTTGTTGCTTTTGAGTCTTAACAAATAATTCAAAATCCTCTTTTTGATTAACTGGTATAGTTGGAGATGGGTTAGATTTATATCAACCTATAAAAAGTCATTAAAAGTCATTTAAATTCTTAAGGTAGGGTGAAAGAAAATTTTTTTATATTTCCTCTTTATATCAACCTATAAAAAGTCTTTTATAGACTTTTTTAAAGTTTATAAAAGTTATTATTGAATACATCCTAATTTTTAATGAATTTTTAAAAGTTAGGATTGAATATCTCATTACTTTTAAAATCTATCAAAGTATTTAAAAGTTCTAATTAAATACACCCCTTTAATATTGGGATAATGAATCCACAAATCCTATAAGTTGTCAAAAATTACAATCAAGTCCTAAAAAAATTTCTTTTTTTAATTGAGTTCTAAAAACGTTTACAGTGTTTTACATTAGTCTTTCTCCGTTATGTCAAACGGAATGGACTGATGTGACAATTAGACCCCATCCAATCAACTGACGTGTGCAGTCAACTCATCAATGATACTAAACTTATAAGTCCTATAAGTTATCCAAAATTTCAATTAAGTCCTAAATTGTATCTCTCTTAATTAACATGAAACAAAACTATTCAAAATATTTTAAGTGATTCTTTCTTTTCACTTTTATTATTTTTGTTATTTTTTTAAAATATAAAATCATCTTTGGATATTGAGAAATATTTTTGAAATAGAGATTCTGTAATTT
Source organism: Mallotus repandus (assembly GCA_949671775.1). Taxonomy (NCBI): domain Eukaryota; kingdom Viridiplantae; phylum Streptophyta; class Magnoliopsida; order Malpighiales; family Euphorbiaceae; genus Mallotus; species Mallotus repandus. The sequence continues at coordinate 76,903 of CATIWM010055068.1, forward strand.
TTTGAAAGATTTTTCAATGTATATTGATGATAATCCGTGACGTTTGAAATAGAGATAATTTTTTAGAAGATTGTGCAATAATAAGAACAAGAAAAGTGAAAAAAATCACTCAAACATATTGTGCAATGATTTTATTTCATGTTAATTAGGAGATAAACAATTTAAAACTTGATTGAAATTTTGGATAACTTATAGGACTTGTGAGCTCAGTATCATTGATGAGTTGGTTGCACACGTCAGTTTATTGGGTGAGGCCTAATTGTTATGTCAGTCCATTCCGTTTAAGATAACAGAAGTGGACTAACGTGAAACACTTTAAATGCTTTTAAGACTAAATTAAAAAAAATTGTAGAATTTGATTACAATTTTTGAGAACTTATAAGACTTATGGATTCATTATTTCTTTAATATTTGAAATTTAAGATTTCAAATTAAATATTTGCATTCAAACACACTTTAATTATTATTAAAATATTTGTTTCTACATTCGAATTATTACATTTAATAATCAAATATATATAATACATTTTAAATATTTTTTATCTAATTAATAAACATATAATTTATAAATTATCCATGAAAGGTCTGGTGTCTGATATTTTATGGTCCAAGAAAGGACCTTTACAGGCATTAGTAGACAACCTTCCAAGGATTTGGCACTGTCAAAATCAACATTGATGGTGCGTTTAATGCATAGGGGACTCAACAGAAACTACAAATGGGAACGGAAAGGTGGTTTCTTTATGAATATAAAGACATGTTGAATTATGGGTGTTGAATTGTGGGGATCGATCTTAACATTAACATGGGTTATGGGTGGCTTGGAATTTTGGGTTTCGAAAGGTTCAGATGGAGATTGACAGCGAAGTAATAGTTTCATTGATAAATAACAGTTCAGATGAGATCCTCCTTGTGATCGAGATAAGATACTAACTTTTAATAACTAACAACTAACTGTCTCTTTTCCGTTTCAATGACGCTAAACGTACATAATATATGGTAGATAAAAATTTATCAATCAATTAAACATATAATGTGCTTGGAAAATGTATGTGCAGCATTAATCAAATGAATGTTGACCAGGAAATTGCTTGAGTCAATTATCTAACTGAGAAATCCAATGACAAATCCAGCAGGATTTTTCCTTGACCAGTGTGAACATTACGTGGATTCAGCAGCGGCCTTGTAAAACAAACAAAGCCGTGAAGCTTGTGCAGCATCTGTGCAGCCTGCAGCTTCAGATTCTTTTTATTTATTTATTTATTTTCTGAACGTTATACCTTGTCTTTTGGTTTTGATTGACCAGAAATTCACTCAATGCAGTGCAGCAAATTGTCTTATATGCATAGCCTATATAGGGAGTACCTGAAGCAGCTGGTTTCGTAATCAAGATGTTGTCAACAATATGCAAATATTGTCATCAGATATTTCATAATTATGCATCAAGACTCCAGTACATATGACATTTATTCAACACTGATCCATATTATTATGTCATTGATACATATATATATACACAAACCCAGACGGCCATACCCTATATAAAGCCGGGTATTGTGCTACAAAAGCCGGTTTAAAAGATCATCTGCCTCAGACAATTAATGGTGATTTTAAATTATATAGTATTATAGAGGAAAACACCTAATATACGAATTTTTAGCAGGTTCAACCAATTTTAACTTGATTTTATTCATGTTTTAAATAAGTTTTCGTGTGCCAATGAGAGGTGACATCATATAAAATTTCTCCAATAAGAGAATGGTAACTTAACTTCAATGATATCTTAAGGTGCAGATTCAAATTTTGTCATTCAGTTTAAAAGGGGAGAACTGCCCCTATTATATATGTTTATAATTTAAGAGCATTTCCAACGATACTCTTTAAAATAAAGAGTATATTTTTAGCAATAAAGAGCATTTTAAGAAATTTTTTAATATAAAGAGTAAATAATTTTATTTAAGTCCAATGCACTCTTTATATTTCACTCTTCATTTTATTTTATCCTAGAAGCATTTAATTTTAATTTTTGAATATTGTGGAAAGAAAGAGAAAAAAATTTTAGGTAATAAAAGAAGCCAATAAAAAATAAGGATATGTATAAAAAATAGAGGCGGATTAATTAATTTTTGTATAAAGAGTAAGATAGAAAGTAAATTTTGGCTTTCGACATGCAAGGAGTCAAACTCACTCTCTAACCTATAATTTAGAGATAAAGAGTGGGTTGAAGTCCTATTTTTTATAATTATTCTTTATAATAAAGAGTTTATGTAAAATAAAGAATGTATTGGAGATGCTCTAAACTAATTTATATTAAATCTAAATTTATTTAATTTAACATCACATCATGTGGTTTGAATTGTCCCCATCATAAATTATCAACTTTATATATATATATATATATATATTTTTTTTTTTCTTAAGTTAACATGTTTATTATTGAAACTCATTTATATTAAATCTAAATTTATTTAATTTAATATCACATCGTGTGGTTTGAATTGGTCCTGTCATAAATTATCAACTTAATT
>CATIWM010055076.1:0-30407 GCA_949671775.1 Mallotus repandus
ATTATCAAATAAATAATCTTTTGAATTCAGTTAAGGGTAATTGCTCTAAATTACCTAAAGACTCTCTCAAGTTCAATTAAGCATGCAAGGATTAAAATCTAACCTACTCTCGTGATTAATAAGTTAATCCTAGCTCATTAAGACTTTTAGCAATTAATTTATCACCGTGATTAAACTATCATGACTCCCCGAAGAGCTCACCTACTCTCGTGGTCAAGTGATTTAAGTTCTAAGTGTTCTTAAGCTAATAAATTCCCCCAACTCTCGTTGGTGAATTTATTCATAAACAAGCAATCAAACAGGCCTGGAATGATAACTAGACAATATTGCAACACAAAGAATTAAATGAAATTCAAATCAAATAAGTACTTGTGTTCAATTCATATAATGGAATAACTACTCCTAACCACGATTCTAAAAGAAAATTAGCCACGCATGGCTATAGAGAATTCCATAAACAAAATATTAAGAAAAACAGAATAAAGTTGTTTAACAATTATTGAATCCTTTGGCTGTCAACGTCTCTTGCCTCTTCATCTCTCCTCTTTTTACAAAAGGTGTTTTAATTTTCTTTATATAGAACTAGGGTTAGGGAGAGTCCACTGTGGTCTCAAATCTTCCTAATTTGCGAAACAGGAGACTTCCTAATCATCACACGACTTCCTAATCTTCAAAATATTCTTTGGCTCTACATGGCTTAAATATGGCTTGCAATTGGCTTGAGGCTTTTGGAAGTTTTGACAATTCAACTTTAAATTCTTCATTTTCTCCTTAATTGGCGGGTCCACCTACAAAAGATAAACATTAATTAAAAACTAAATATATCTTCCTAAATAGACAAAGAATAATAGAAATCCTAATCAAATACTAATTACTAAATAAACTCCTAATTAGACCCAAAAACTATTTAAATTAAATTATTTCCTATTTAAAATTTATTAAAATTCAACTCTAAGACACATAAATAATACGCACATCATGTCTCCGAGAAACATAAGCAGAAAATTAATATTATTCAATTAATATTAATTTTAATCCATATTTTTTCTAAAATAAGTTAATGGAGGGTTTAATTGAAAGAAATTAGAAATAAGGAAGGATATGATTGAGAAAGAAAAACAGAGTAAAGGTTTAATGAAAATTTGTTAGTGAGGTATCCATTGTGTGTGTGTCATACACAAGGACCCTTGTCCATAAAAAAAAGGGGAGATTTTTGCTTTAAAAATGCAGAAGCAGGAAGAAGAACACTCCTACTTCTCAATTTGAAGAACTTGAAGAAGAAGTAGAAGGTGGAGAGCTTGGTTTAAAGCTGATTCTTAGCTAGGGCCGAAAAATTCTTTCGCATATCATAAATTTATCAAGAATTATACTTGATAGTAATCATGCATGCTTCTAGCTTTCTCCAAAGGAAATTCATGGAATCTCAATGTCACCATAGGTGATAATCAAGAATAGGAGGCAGGATCAAGGGAGGTTATTGAAACTTATAGTTGCTGAAATTAGTGAGTGTTCTTATACTCTTTCTTTGTATTCAAATTTTGGAAATATTTCTTGATGAACTTAAATTCTTAGCTATTGTTGTTCAATTCTTGGCTATATTCATTATGAAGAACACAAGTTCTATTTTCCTTTAAATTTGAACTATATATGGTGTTATTTCCTTCTTTAAAATTTAACAAATTCTCTTAAACTATCTACTTCTTGATTTGGTATAAGTTCTACTTGAATTATGTAAATTTTTGAATCATTAATACTATATTTTTAACCTATAAAACATGCTCAAACTCTATGAAAATAAGCTTGTGAAATGTACTTGTGAATATGTTCAATTAGTGTTGAGTTCCAGTGCAAATTCTAAGTAAAAACATGACCTAAAAACTAAGAAATTGCACTATTTATGTGATGTTAATACACTAAGGTAATGCCTCAGTACTGCAATGCCTTAACACACTAAGGTGGTGCCTCTTCACACTGAGATGACTCCTCAACATTGAGATGATGCCTGAGTGTTGAGATGGACTCCTGAATGATAGGACGGTCGTCTGATCATGAAGAGATGATGCTTTAGTGCTGAAACAATGCCTTATTGGCTTGTAACTAAGTTTAAACTAAAATAAATCATAGAAAAATTGTATAAACTCAACCTAAGGTGCTTACTTAAGAGTATATCAGTGAGCTCTAGGTCCTTAGGATGAGGTGCAGATGTAAAAGGTTTAGATTGGTTTGGTTGAGGGATAGTTGGAGGTGGGTTAACGTGTGGAGTTGCATTAGTCTCTTTATAACCATCATGAGGATCAAAATTAATTCTATGCTCAGTTGGGACATAACAACCATCTCGTAATTCAACTAATTTAATATTCCTCTTCACATTTAGATTAAAAGGGAGCATGGTGAAAACTTAGGTGAGATTTGTGCACTTGTCAAAATGCTAAGACACTTATCTAGATAGATGATGTAGGAACCCCCACACAAAGCCCCCTTTCTCTTTTTTTCCATACCCTCCATGTCAACAGAAAATCCATAACCCAAATGAGGTATCAAACTTTTTGTCAAAACATCATAAGTAAAACGAATCTCAGAAAGAGACAACCCTAGTGCTCTCTTGATGCCCACAAATGGTAAAAGTAATCAAGCAGTGTAGATATCTCAAAAAAAGATCTAGCTATAGCTGAGCTTTTACTGATCCTAGGGTCATAAAGGCCATTAGCATTAGCATTAGCATGAATTATTTCTCTCCAGTAAAGCGTTGTACTCTGAGACCTAAAATCTATCACTATGCTTTCAATTTCAGTGCTAGTTGCATAAATAGGTTCTTAGAACCCACATTGCAAAAAAAAATCATTTAAAAAGAATGAAAAAAATTGACCACCCAATTGTAATTTAACCATATCCAGTTTGTTGTAAGCCATAATGGATTTTTCAAGTGACAAGCTAGATAGAAACTCAATGAATGACTTGTGGAAAACTACTTGATCAATAATAAAAAAATTAGTCCATTTAGACTTATCTATCATTATTGCTCACTCAACCCAATTGACCTCAAATCATTAAAAACTATCTATAAGGAGGGTGGATAGGTAAATTAAAAGGAGTGGCACACCTTTCCCTAAGAGCTTTAACGGACAATTGAAGGAGAGGATGAGAACTCAATGAAGATGGTGTTTGGCGCGAAGAAGAAGTTGGCATGCATGTGCTCTCTACCATGCGAGAACACTTTTTGGGTGGTGGATTTGTGTTTTTCCTGATTGATTTTTGTCAGACCATGATCAAATTGAGAAGAAAACGTTAAAAAAGTTAGGGAAGAAAAGAAGAAAAAGGGCAAAAAATGAGAGAGGAGTGAAAAGAAAATAAGAGAAGTGAAAATGTTGAAGGTGGTGACTAAGGTTTTAGGATGGGGTCTTTATATTTAGTCCGTGACACAACCATGTCAAGGTCAAGTCTTGGGTCGCGTCGGGGTCTAGAGTTTGGAATTCTCGAGCAACACAGCCATGTCTCGGACGTGTTTCAAGCTATGTTGCAATCTGGATTTTGAAAATTATGGGCTTAGGAAGAACATGGCCATGTGCTAGGCGTGTTTTAAACTATGTTAAGTTCTGAGCTTGAAATGCTCATTAGGTCGCACAGCCATATTGAGCTCGTGTGTCAAATTGTGTGGCATGCTATTGTGTTTTAGGTTTTGAAGGACATGGCCATATGCTAGCTATGTTGTTGATTGTGTGGCAATCTGGTAAGTTTGGTATGAAGGGTCCCATGGCCATGTTGAGGTCGTGTGTTGGGTCGTGTTGTCTACTGGGTAAACATCAATTTTTGTATTATGGGTGACACAACCATGTCTAGGCTATGTTGTTGGGCATGTTATGTACTAAAAATCATTCAATCAAACATGGTTGTAACATGTCCATGCAACAAACTGTGTTTTCTTCTGCACATTGTTTAATTTGTGACATGGTCTAACACACGGCCATGTTCCAAGCTTGTGTAAAACACACATATTGAAGCGTACCTAAGCATGGCCGGTCATATGGTTGTGCATTTGGGTGTGTATGTCCCCTAAACTCACATTCCTAAGCTTTTTGCTCCCTTTTCTTTATGCATGATGATCCTAAGCTGAAAAATAAAAAAATACTAAGATAAATAATAATAAAATAAAAAATTAGTGAGGCAATATTCAAATTTCATTAAAATTCAACTAAAGCATATATTGCCATGAAAAATTTCATTAATTGTTTCTTCAAGTTGTTATTCGAAATCGTTAAGAAAAGATCTACAACCATATAATCAGTGCTATTAGAGAAAGAAAGAAAATGTTGTTATTTCGAGATGATTGTTCCAAAAATAATTTGTAGCATCTTGCAGCCATGATAGCATCATCAAATACACTTGAACGTATACTGGCTGCTGCTTTATAAATGCAAAGGGAAATACAATGATATAAGGTGATTTTCTTTCTCAACTTGTAGGATAATACAAATAACAAAAGAAATTACAAAATTAATTTTTTTATTAGTCGAACCTACAAAGAACAAAATTGTTCTTTTTTTTTCTTGATTACATTTGCAGACATTTCATTATTTAATAATGATTCAAATACAGGAAGTAGAAAGTGTTGTGTTTCCTTCTTTTAAACAATATACCAACGTAGAAAATTTACAACCCAGAAAATTATTTGCAAAAGACCACAAGGAATTAATGGCAGAGTGAGAGAAATGGATGAAAGAGATAGCACAATCTTCTACCGTTGTAGGTGCTCTTATAATCACAATTATGTTCACGGTGGCATTTGCTATTCCTAGTGGTAACAATCAAGAAATGGCTATTCGATATTTGTGCATGAAAATTCATTCAAGGTGTTCATAATATCTAATGCAATTTCTTTATTTGCTTCATCAACTTCAGTCATAACATTTTTAAGAGTTCTGATGTCAAATTACGCACAAAAAGATTTTCTCATATCATTGCCTAGAAAGATGATCATCGGTCTCTCCACTCTTTTTATCTCCATTACAGCCATGATGGTGTCCTTTTGTGCCACTCTTATAATAATGCTGGACGGAAATCTCAACCTTATAATTCCTACTGTGTTGTTAGCTAGTATTATGGTTATCATTTCATGTTGCTGCAATTTTCTCTTCTTGTTGAGATCTTCATATCCACATATGGACTTAGCATCTTTAATAGGAAAAAGAAACAATTTTAATAGGTAAGATACTTTTTTTCTTGAGCCTTCTTATAGTACAAACATTTGCACTGTAATAACCCATAATTTTTCCTGCACTATTTTCTTTTACCCCTTATACTTTTATTTGTGAATTTTTGCACTTTTTTTCTTGTTAAAATCAAGTCCTCTATGTTCTGTAATTCTTAATATATCCGATAAATTTACATACTTTTATTTTTATTTAATTAGTCCATAATTTTTTAAAGTAATTTTTAATTTTTTCTCTTTTATTACAATAAATATTTTTATTTAATTCTTAATATTTATATATTTAGTTAATAAACTTATAATTTAAATAATTTCAACTTGTAATTATATATCTATATTCTGTATCTATGTCTATATATAATAGCTAAGTGCACACAATTTGCCACGTCATTTAGGTTGTGCCATGTGGCACTTTACAAGGTTCATAAGTGCTTTTAATTGTTGCTTCCACTTTGCTCTTGGTGCTTTTAATCTCCAGTGGATTTTTTTTCAGTTACAAACTGAAAGGTAGTGTAAAATAAAAGGTTCTTAAACAGCTTTTACTTGAACTGTCATCTGTTGCCACATGAACTGCTCTGCATTTTACACTAGTACCCATGCCCAAGCTCTCTTCCACTCCCTTCATTATGCATATGATGCTACTCCCACTTTCCTCAAGGTTCTTCTCTTCCTGTTTATCTTTCTCTTTATACATTCGGAGGAGAATGCAAGTTGTTGACTCCTGATCTATTTTGGGATGCAGATCATCAATCTCTACGTTGGTTTTGTTGTTTTTACTGCTTTGATTCAGGTATCATTTGTAATCACTCTTTTTTTCACTCTATTGATCATTTCTTCATGGTTTATGTGGATGTTTATGAGATTATTAATTTTTATATGCTTTGTTAATTTTTTTTATGATAGCATATATTGTTGCTCTGTCATTTCCCTCCTGTGATTTTTAGCTCTTCCCAATTGTATTTCAATGGGTCTTAAAGTGCATTTGACAATGTATTGCGCACCAAATGTTTGATAAAATGTCTGAATGAAATGTTTGCATCCGCTACAACTAATTTGGTGTCAACACCAAAATCTTTGCGACAATAGAATTAAAAAAAATGAGAAAGGAAGATACAATGAAGCTAATCAGCGCCGAGGGTTTGGAGTTCGTCATTGACAAGGAAGCTGCTATGGTTTCTCAGACCTTCCGCAACATGCTCACCTCTCCAGGTCATCGATTTTCGCATAATTTTGTTTAAATTTGTTGTTTTTATTGTATTTACTAAGCTGGGTTCGCTTAATTAATGGTATTGTTGTTTAATTCTATGTGATTGATCTGTTCAACTCAAAAAATGTTCTAGCTTTATTGAATTGGATAGTTTTGAGATTATTTGATGGGTTTTAGTTTATGGGTTAATCAAAGTTTTGTGCTTTGTGCTCTTAATTGGTCCTTTTTTTTGTTGCAGGGAGTTTTGCTGAGACACAACAAGGTTGGTGCACATGACAAATTAGGAATGCAAGTAGTTCCTCTGAAAGTGTTGACAGCACATGAAACAAAGGAATTTATTCTTGATTTGCTGAAATTTTCAAATATATATGTCCTCATGACAAGAAGAAAAGAGGGCAAATTGTGATGGAGCTGACCTTTATACCCTTTAAACAAGACAACAGCTGCAGGTCCATTGAACCTCCGGATGGTCGTAGTGATAAGTTTTCTGATGAGAAGTCATTAAGTGGAGCAAGTTTACTTTCTGTCAACATCCAGGGAGCTGAGGATATAGAAGGGGAGCATCATTGTAATCCATATGCTTTAGTCCTATTCAGAGGAGAAAAGAACAAAACAAAGGTAAAAGAGAAACCTTTTCTCTATGTGACAAATGCTTAGTCATGCTAAACTCCTACATTCTTTGACCATTGTCATTTGACGAACTTGATTTCAAATGTTTGGAGTGCAATTAGATTTGAAATCATAATTTAACCGTTCAACATAATATTTTGATATTTTCAGTATAGATAATAATTTTCATTTTGTACTTCATCTTTGAAAAAACAAAAAAAAAATTATTTTTTTATTCATTAAAATTCATTTCTAAAAAAAACTTGGAATGGATGGAGCTTGCTCTCCATACCCATTAGAAAGAACCTACTTTCCTTATAAAATCTGTGGTACATCGAATCTTTACAGTTCTAAATGTTATGTGTATCTCAAATTATTTGTTAACAGAGAAATTGATCAAGAATCACTCAAACTCCAATAATTCAACAATTAGAAATGCATGTACAAAAGAGTTTCATATGTGGTTAATTTAGTGTATGATATTGATAGACCTTTTACAAAATCCATATATCCAACATTATTATTTTAAACTTGGGTTACGTTCTAAATATAAAACTTTATTGTATTTAATTATTTATGATTTTATAAGCTGATTTGGACAATAATTAATGGAAAAAACAAATTAAGACAACTGGCCAATGCTTATGACAAGAATGATTTTTGTTCCATATTTAGTAAAATCTAAAATTAAAAAGTACAAATAAAAAGTTTGACTATTCCTTATTCTTCTTCTTCTTTTTCATTGTGATTACTATCTTATTAATCCAATTAATCAACTCTCCTAGCCGGCCATTGCTCCGGTGATGCAAAAATATTAAGAAGGCTAGGAGAATATAAAGATTGATTGATGTATTGAAAATTACATATAATATTATTGTTCTTATTAGTATTAATTTCTTGAAATATTTCTTTTCGTGTTTTTGCGACGTGCAAAAGTCATAATGTCTTATTTTTTATCATAAATCAAGGCTCAAGATGATCATAATATCACAGCCATTGCTATTGATGATGATAAGAATAACCAACGTGCAATCAAATGGGCAGTTGATAAGAATAGCCAATGTCCAAGAGCTTTTCTTCAGATGATCAGAAAAACTCAAGACCCGCATTGGAATGAGGAATTTCAGTTTACACTTATGAGAGAGGATTCATATTTGAGGTTATGAGCAAGTGGGCGCGCTTTAGTTTACTATCCAAGGTACTACAAACATGATCATTTTTGTTTTATCTTTTATATAGTGTAGTTTTCTTAACCTTTTGATCTCTTCTTTTACATTGCAGGAATCACTCGGGCATGTGGAAAGAATGGAATGTAACATGTTAAGCTTCAATGGGATACAGTTTAAGAGATGAAATGTAAGGTAGGATGAATCAATGTAACATGCATTTTTGAGAATATAGAACAGTTGCAGGATTATAAGCAGAGAGTGGAGATGTTTACTTTTACACCAAATGATGTTCAAACAATTATTTTTCTTCATTTTGGATATATAAATGATTTTTAGGTAAACCATCTTCAAACTATTGAGGTCTATTTGGTTCAGAACTAAAGCCTGTCAAGATCTTTAACTGATTTTGATGGCCAAAAAGAGTTCAAAATTTGTTAATGCTTAACACATACAGATTAGGGCACTGCAGTGTTTTTTCATATTTTTTATGTTTACTGCCTTCACTTTTAGATTTCAATGTTGCTTATAGTTCTGCAAACAGAGTACTGATTGTTTTTTTTCTTCTTCATACAACTAAGAATCCATGAAATGCATGATGCTATGGTCTGTAAATGCAGTTGCTATTATTACCCTTCCACCAACCTTATTCAAATTAAACCATTCCAAGACATTGGAATAATTCTATATTAGCCATTGTTATCATTTTTTGGAGTTGAAGAGTGCAAAAGAAATAAGACAAGTTCAGAGCATATACACAACTGTGCCTTATTGGCTGCTGCTATTACTGTATGTCTGATCATAACCTCAACCATTTTGCAGGACGTGCACTATGATGAGTGTATAATATTCACATTGTAGGTCCTGATGCGGGTAGAACAAGAATAGAGGATAACTGAAGAAGCTCACATACGTTCTGAGCTAGATGCATCTGCTCGGAGATGTGTTGTAGATGTACTTTAGGTTTCCTCTCAACTTCTCTCTACTTTTCTCATTATTCAATATTGCAATTCAGGAAATGCAACAGCTGCCTTATTATTTTATGGAGATGGAACTAGAATTATTTGTCTTTCAAGTTAAACTGATAATGAGATGAATTTTGTCCAACATTTAACCCAAGAATCTTACAACAAAAAATGTATATTGTTTACCTGAGATCTGATTTTTCAGATTGTCTCTTTTTCCTAGAATAACTGTGTTCTATCTGTTTTTTTTTTATTTTCCAGTGCAAAATGCAGGTTGTTTCTTGCTGTTTGTGTTTATTTTGTGATTGGCATCGTATCAAGTCAGCTCTAATATGATTCTGGTCAGTACAATCAGGATATTATGAAATTCAAAAGGATGGCTTTTAGCACTGATGAAAGCTCAGAATTTGAAACAAGTGGAGAGTACACCTCAAAAGAAGTATTTGGTGAAACTCCTACTTATAATTTTACGAGTGAAGAGTCAGAAACTCAAGCCACGAGAGATAGAAATGAGAAGAGATGTGGAGGGAGTCCAGGTAAGTAAGGCTGCTGCCGGAATACGTGAATGAGGGGGGACAAACACAGTTGATGTACTCGGATGTGTATTTATGCAGCAGCACCATAGAAGATCAAAACTTAATGAGCTTGCATTTGAACTTGGTCTGCTTAATTAATCAATGTAGGGATTTCAATTCACTGATAGTTTGACTGCATTGTTTGGTTGCCTGAGATAAACAAATGTACTCCAATTGAATTCAGTTAGAGGTTAAATGTTTCAAATATGCTTAAATGTTTATTTCATTTTTATTTTTTAATTTTATAATATTATTTTTTATTTATGTAAACTTAATGTGTGTATATATGTATATATATGTTTTTACAATTAATTTATTATTATAAAAAAAATTAAATCACAGCTTGCGTATTGCGTGGGACTATGAATTAGTTTAATTAATAATTGAGGTGAATTATTAAAATTGTTTCTCTCTTTGATTACCACCTAAAAGTTAAACAAATTAAGGTATAAAATATTTAATTGAGTCCTATAATTTTATATTATATCTTATCAAGTTTTTATAATTTTAGTTTCTAGCTGACAGTATATATTGTTTCAACATTTTTTACTAGAATAATTCCAAGTAAAGTCATTAAAAATTTAAATCATTGAGCATTCGTCATCAGTTTTTTCTAATTTTTATATAAATTATTTACTTATATTAAATAGATTTTAATGGAGAGAGGTTTAGGCCACCATATTCGTCTTAAAGATCAAAAAGACGAATATAAATGCATTGCTTTTTTTTTTTTTTTAATAGTTAACTATACTTTTTCGCCTGCTATAGGCTATAGCAGTTGGAGGGTATATATATATATATATATTTGCCCCAGTCGAAATGGAAATGATTAGGGTAAATTGCTATTTGTCTTCTGTATTTTTGTCTAATAAATTATTTTATCCCTGATATTTAAAAAAATATTTATTCATCCCTGACATTTGCAACAGTTACAACTCATTAATTCTTTATTAGGGACTCATTAATTCTCTATTAGAGATAAAATAGTACATAATACCCAAATGATTAAAGCATTAATACATTAGTGTTAATAGTTTTGAGAGGAATACGGATCGATCTGCGAACTCCTCAGCACCATACCCATTCAGAGTGCCATTGCACTAAACAAGATCAGGCTTAGCACGTAAGTACAAATTTACTAGATATGTTCAATGGGTATCAAAATTGTATTTGTTTTTCTTGATTAAATTTCTAAATATCAAAAGATATATAAAATAATTATAAAATTAATATATCAGATAAACCAAGCGATATGCGGTGGAAGCCAAGCTGACTATAAAATCCATTCCCCAAAAAAAATCAACCAATGAGCAGATTTAGCCATCAAATTTATTGGTGATATAATTTGTTTCAATTCCATCAATAAAGTTATCTTATTTTTAGATAAATTTTTAATAGAATTCATTTGCTATTAATTTCCCGTGTTTGATTTACCTAAATATTTTTTAACATTTCAAATGGATTTTATATATTTCAAATTCACATTAATATTTAATTTGATAAAAATAATATTTTAACCAAATGTTACATGATAAATATGCAATCATGAAACATAGGTATGAAAGTATTTAAGGAAATAAAAAAAATAAAAGTAATATTTTAATTACAAAAAAATATAGATATGATATCATGAAATTCACGCACATATTAACATTATTTTACTAAAATTTGGTCTAATTATAAGTAATTTCACTAAATTTAGAATTTCAAAGTGAACACATTATCAGTAATCTAACAAAATGAAGCAATATAGATTTAATCCAAAATATTTTTAATGTATGGTGGAGAGATCATTTTAGTTATTTCGATTAGAATAATGCATGATACATGTAATATATTGTCTTGGAACCATTTAAGGTCCTTATCCAATTGACTAAGAGAGATTAGGGTGTCACGATCCAAATCGAAGGTATGTGACCGACATTAGGGAATAAGTATACATAAAGTAATCGAAACCCATAGTAAGATTTAGAAATTTTTTGCGAAATAAACACAATACACTTAACAATAAAATCATAATAAATGCACAATATCAAAAATAAAATCAATATTCTTCAAATACAACATCTCAAGTCAGGTAAAATCAGAATACCAATAATACGTATTCTTGAATTAACTACTGCGGTATTTAGAATTTAATTACATAACATGCAAATCAAATCAACATACATAGTGCAGCTGGTGAAGAATGAACTCGGCGCAAACTGTGAATACTAGCAAACTAACTGTGAGGTCCTGAAAAAAAATAAGTTGAGAGGAATCAAACCTCACCAAGTGAATCAATTTTATAAAATGCATGCTGATTTTAAAACCATTTGTTAAAACCCTTTTTAAAATAAAATAGAATAAAATAATTATAATTATTAAAATCATTTACTTTTCTCGATAATATTACATAAAATCTCTTTAAAACTTCTTAAATCAATTTAATATGAAATCCTCGTATGAAAATATATAAAATAATTATTTTAGTGAAAAACCTGGTAGAACACCTAAACCACTATTCTAATAGCTTTTCGGTTCTCTTTAATCCAAGTGACTGCCGTCCCGAGAGCAAGCTCAACCGAGTTACTGCTACAGTCATTTCACTTATTCCATATTGATGTCCCGAGAGCAAGCTCAATCGAGTTACATTCCTTTTTCTGGTCCGAGAGCACTAGCTCCACCGAGCTCTAACCATTCACTTTTGTCCGAGGGTACACACTCCCACGAGCCCAATTCACTTTTTAACATATACCGAGATCTTACCCATGTGCACGTGGTCCTAGTGACACCCACTAGATAGCACGTTCTACCATTATCTCCAAATCAATTTGAACTATAATAATTAAATGAAATAAATAAATCTTTAAATAATGAATAAATAAACGATTAAATAAATAAATAAAACATGAAGAAATAATTTTCCTTTAAACATGCTTTCAATTACTATTCATAAATATAGAAGAAATGATCATGCATATGGCAATATAAATATATTCATAAATCAATTGTATAATTATTTTTTTATTATTTTTTTAATTACTTGAAAATATAATGAAAATACGCGCAACACACATTTCATAAAATTAACTCATAGGTTGAGCGTGCTGGGCGATGCGTTCTCTGTTGCCCTGGTGCTACAGCTCGCGGAGTTCTCTAAAATAAAGAATATTTATTTAAAATATGCTCGTAAAATAAAATAAATAAATTCGTGAAAATTTTCGGAATTATAAAAACTATAGGATTGAAGAAACTTACTCGACCAAAGATACAACTCGACTAGAACTAGAAATTCGACATAAGCCGATGTCACGTTTTATGAGAAATCTACCAAAAATTTAGCAGAGTCTCCTATGTAAAACATACATCTCTCTACTAAAAGTAGAGTCATTCCTGTACGAAAACATACTTCGAATATTCTCACAACAACAAATCTCAAGTTGGGGCCCCCCGAACTACACTAAATGCCCAACTGAGAACCAATTTCACAAAAACTAATAAAATAATATAATTTTCAATGAACCACCAAAAATTATTATAAAATCTCATTTAAATACCACAAATTAATTTATTTACATAATAAAAACATAAAAGATATTTATTTACAAAATAAATAATAGAATCCTAATTTATAATTAAATTACATTATTAAAATATATTCTTTCAAATTTTGCAATTAAATAGCATTAATGAAAAATAATTATTTAAATTGCTAAACTATATAATAAAAATAACCAAAAACTCATTTAAGCTTAAAAATAATAGATAAAATTATTATTTATATATTTTTCTGGAATTTACTAATAATTAGCCAAAAAAATAGGAAATAATTCATAAAAATTATTTTAATACTATTTATTACTCAAAAACTGACCAAAACATAATAATTAACAATAATTTCAACTAAAATATAAAAATTACTAATTTTTCAAAAAAATCAATTTTCACATAAACATTCAAAAATTTATAATAAAAATTCTACACATAATTTAAATAAAGTTTCTTCACAAATTATAATCTACATAATTAATATAATTTATTAAAAATATAAAAATTTTTGGATCCGGGATTGTCCGGAACAGTGTAGTGAACAGTAACTTCAAACCCGGAAAAATCAAAACTTTCAAAAAAATAATTAAAAATCATATCTAGCATGCTTACATCCTCTAGATCATTAATATGAAAGCAATTTCATCTAATTAAATCAAATTAAAGCTTAATTTAACAATTTCATCAAAAATTACCTAAAACAAATATCTCAAAATTAAAATTGCTCCAGGCACGGTCGAAGCAATTGTTGGAGGGAAATCGAAGCCTGGAGGGAGGAGAACAGATTGACACCGGTGGCAAGGGTTGGGGTGGCTGGAGGCAATGCTAGCGACATCTGCAAGTTCGAACAACAAAGAAAAGAAAGAAAAAAAAACGGGGAGAGAGAGAGAGAGGAAACTGTCTGCTGGAAGAGATGCTGATGGGGACGTCGTCCGATGGAGGCGAAGGCAATGTGGGCTATCCGACACGGTGGCAAGGTGGCTGAGCAGTGGGTGGTTGATGGTGAAGAAAGAAATATCAAAGAAGAAGAAGAATGGGTATCCACTGTCACATTTTTGAAATATTTTTTTTTTAAATAAAATATATTCCACCTCATTATTCACACATATTTAAATATATAATTTTAAAATCAATTCTTTTCCTCTAAAATATTGTTCCCATACACTAATAAACATATACACATACTCTTAATAAATAATAAAATTTTCTTAAATTATATCAATAACTATAATTTCATAAAAATAAAATAAAATAATAATAATAGTTAACATCTGAAAATCCATAATTTTATTTAATAATCAAATGAAATTTGGGTTATAACAATCTTCTCCCCTTACAAAAATTCGTCCTCGAATTTTAAATAAATAAAAAGAGTACAAGATTTTCACAAATGAAAAAGATAGGGATGTGCCACTCGTATCATTGTCTCGGTCTCCCACGTGCAATCGTTCACCATATGGTTACTCCACAGAACTTTCACCATAGGAATTTCTTTAGTGCGTAGCTAACTAACTTGTCGATCCATTATCACCACTGGGTATTCTTCATAAGTCAAATCTTCGCTGAGCTCCATTGTTTAAGGCTGAAGAACATGCAAAGGATCGAAAATATACCTCCTCAACATTGATATGTGAAACATTGGGTGGATTCGCGACAACTCTGGCGGCAACACCAGTCTATAAGCTACTTCGCCAACCCTTGATCGAATCTCGAAGGGTCCAATATATCTCGAAGCTAACTTTCCCTTCTTACCAAACCTCATCACTCCCTTCATTGGAGACATTTTAAGAAACACCAAGTCTTCAATAGAGAATGACACATCCTTCCTCTTAGGGTCTGTATAGCTCTTCTGTCTATTGAAGGCTGTCTTTAACCTCTACTGAATGATGGAAACCTTTTTCAAAAGTCACTTGCACCAATTTTGGTCCTGTCAATAGTCTCTCACCAATTTCCCAACATAAAGGCGATCTGCACTTTCTTCCATACAACGCTTCATATAGAGCCATTTCAATACTTGCATGATAAATGTTGTTATATACAAATTCAATCAATGGCAAGTGTACATCTCATTGACCACCAAAATCCATCACATACATCTGAAGCATATCCTCCAAAGTCTGAATGGTCCTTTCAGACTAGCCATCAGTTTGAGGATGAAATGTTGTGCTGAACTCTAACCTTGTACCTAAAGCCTTATGTAATTCTTGCTAAAAGACTAAAGTAAAAATGGCTCCACTGTCAGACACTATACTCACTGGTACTCCACGAAGACAAACAATCTGGTTAACATACAATCTTACTAACTTGTCAATAGAGTACATCTTTTTAATTGTCAGAAAGTGAGCTGACTTTGTCAATCTGTCAACTATCACCCAGATAGCATCATAGCCACTTGATGTATGAGGTAAACCACTTACAAAATCCATAGCAATCATATCCCACTTCCATTCTGGGATGGGCAACTGTTGTAATAATCCTAAAGGCCTCTAATGTTCTAACTTCACCTGCTAACAAGTAAGACACTTGGACATAAATTTTGCAATGTCTCTCTTCATCACATTCCACCAATATGTATCTTTCAAATAATGATACATCTTGGTAGAACCTGAATGAATACTATAAGCAAAAAAATGGGCTTCCTCTATAGTATCCTTTCTTAGTTCATCCACATCTAGTACACATAGCCTCGTGCCCAAACGCAACATGCCCTCACTATCAATAACAAAGTCTCTGGATTGACCTTGTTATACTTCAAACATAATCTTCTGTAACTGTGGATCTCTGCTCTGAGCTACTTTAACTATATTCAAGTACACTGATTGTACTCTGAATTAAGCTAAAAGACACTTCTTGGTCACTTTCAACTGCAACCCCTGATCAATCAATTCATGCAAACTCCTTAATTATTGGTCTCCTTTCTGTGCTGATGTGTGCAAGATTGCCTACTGACTTCCTACTCAGTGTGTTAACTACCACGTTTGCTTTACCCGGATGGTAAAGAATAGAGCAATTATAATCTTTCAGAAGTTCCATCCATCTTCTTTGTCTCAAATTCAAGTCTCTTTATTGAAAGATGTACTTTAAGCTCTTGTGGTCAGTGTATATTTCACAAGTTACACCATATATATAATGCCTCCAAATCTTCAAGGCAAACACTATAGCTGCCATTTCCAAATCATGGGTGGGTAATTCTACTTGTGCTTCTTTAACTGACGTGAAGCACAACCAACCACTCTCCCATTCTGCATCAACACACACCCCAGTCCTACTCGAGTAGCATCACAGTACACTGTATACCCTTCATCCCTGAAGGTAAAGTCAATATTGAAGCTAAAGTCAACAAGTCCTTAAGCAACTGGAAGTGCTCTTCACATCTGTCAGTCCAAAAAAATTTGACATTTTTCTGAGTTAGCGTTGTTAAGGGCACTATAATCTTAGAGAAATCCTTCACAAATCTCCTGTAATAGCCCGCTAAACCTAAAAAACTTCTCACTTCTATGACTGTTGTAGGTCTCGACCATTCTGTAACAACTTCAATCTTCTTGGTATCCACTTGAATGCCATCTTTGGATACCACGTGGCCTAAGAATGCCACTTGACCCAACCAAAAGTCACATTTCAAGAACTTGGCATACAATTGATGCTCCCTTAACGTCTGAAGCACAAACCTCAAATGCCTAGCATGCTCCTCCTCACTTCTTGAATATACCAAAATATCATCAATAAAAACAATAATAAATTGGTCTAATAATGGCCTAAACACCCGATTTATCAAGTCTATAAAGGTTGCTGGAGCATTAGTCAACCCAAAGGACATCACTAAAAATTCATAATGGTCATATCTAGTCCGAAATACAATCTTAGGTACAACTCCACTTCTAATCCTCAAATGATGATACTTTGACCTCAAGTCAATCTTAGAAAAACACCGAGCTCCTTGAAGCTGATCAAATAAGTCATCAATCCTTAGGAGAGGATATTTGTTCTTGATGGTGACCTTGTTCAATTGTCTGTAGTTAATACAAAGTCGAAGACTACCATCTTTCTTCTTCACAAATAACACCAGTGCACCCCAAGGAGATGTGCTAGGTTTGATAAAACCCTTATCAAGTAACTCTTGCAACTGCTCACTAAGCTCCTTCAATTCTGCAGGCATAATTCTGTAAGCTGGCATAGAGATAGGATCAGTACTAGGTACAACATCGATACAAAATTCTATCTCTCTGTCTGGTGGCAATCTTGATAATTCTTTAGAAAAAACATTAGGAAACTCACACACCACTGGCACCTTCTCAACTGCTCCCATGTTCACCTTCGTATCTCTAACCACATCTAAATAGCCTTTACATCCTCTACTAAGCATCTTCTTAGTTGTGATAGCAGAAATAAGATTTTGAGGCATTGAACTCTTATCGCCTCTGAATCGAAACTCTTCATCATTACGGATTCTAAAAATCACTACCTTCTCTTGATAATCCAATGTGGCATAATATCAAGCTAACTAGTCCATCCTCAAGATCACATCAAAATCGATTACATCCAATAATACTAAGTCTGTAAACAACTCTCTACCTTCCACCAACACGGGACAAGATGGAAAGAATATGTCTGTCTTCAGCTCATCACTAAGTGGAATCACTACAGACAAGGGAAATAACAATTTTGATGGTTGCCACTCCATCCTCGAAGTAAAGACATGCAAAACAAAAGAGTGTGATGCACCAGGATCAAATAAAACTCTAGCCTCAAAAGAACACACTGAGAGAGTACCTGCTACCACTGCATTAGATGCTTGAGCATCCTGAGGAGTCAGAGTGAACACCCTTGCCTGTCCACGGCCAACTTGCTGAGAACTGGAAGGCTGTGTGAATCCTCTACCACTCGGTCTACCCCTATGTCTGCCTCTTGAACCTCGGCCTTACTGGCCCACATACTGAGTCGGCCTTTATTGAGGGTACATAGGTGCCTGGTAGGGCTGATGCACCTGCTGAAATAGCTGAGCAATTGGAGATGAAGATCCCTGAGCATAAGAAGACTGATACCCAGTGTTAGGACAAGCTCTGGCAAGATGTCCAATCTGCCCACACCTGAAGCAGGCTCCAGTCAGCAAATGACACGGCCCCTGATGTACACAACCACAAGTTAGGCATACACTGGGCCCCAAACTTGTACTACCATACCCAGAGCTCTGACTGCTACTACCAATACTGGCTCTAGGTCCAAATCTCAGAGATCTACTACTTCGTCTATTATGTCTGCCACTCTTATGCACCTAGTTACCTCAATGGCCCTGTTGTGAAGTATCCGCAATTTGAATACCAACACTACCCATTTGAAACACAAGCTGTTGAATCCCCTATATTATCACTACTCCACTGTTGCTGCTTATATAAGGGTCAGGAATAGTGCCATGCATAATATGGCGTCTCTCTAGCTATCGAGCCTCCTCAATAACACTATCCAACCTTCGGTCTACAATCCAGATACTAATGTAGGTTGCACCTAAACCCGTCATAAATAACTCTATTGCTCTTCTGTCATCCTGTATCACATCTAGTGCATGAAGACCCAAACTGAGGAACTCATGGGTGTACTCTGCAATTGACCGATCACCCTTACTTATATGCAGTAGCTGCCATCTGTAGTTATCCCTCATTAATGTTGGATAAAAGTACCTCAAAAATTGCTCTTTAAATTCTAACCAAGTCATTGTAGTCATACGTGGCTGAATGGACTGCATGAACCAGTCCTGAGTTGCGGCCTGAACAGATAGCTCTACAACTATAATCCGCTGATAGTCTGTGTAGCCTGTCCGAGTTCTGGCCTCAATACTGTTAAGGAAATCCAATGCATCTCCCATGCCATCAAAAGAAACTCTTCCCACTCTGGAATACAGTAATGCTACATCTACATTGGACATCCCCTGATTCCTTTACTGTAACATCTGCTGAACTAAAGGCATAGCTTGATTCATAGCTGCCAAGCCTTGTTTGATGCTTGCCATTCCAACTGCAAAAGCTATAGGATCAACCTTAGAAACTCCTTATCCTACATGTTGCTCTTGTTCTTGCATCTGAGTTGCTTCTACTCTAGGTCTACCACTACCCCTACCCCTACCCCTACCTCTACGTTGAGGATTAAGGGGAGGAACTTCATCCTGTATGGACTGCTCATCGTCATCAACTGCTTCAGCAGCAGAAGCATTCCATGCTCTGCTTCTCATTCTGAAAAGACAAAATCAAAAGAAATTCAAAACACAATAAGGAACGGACATAAACACGGAAGCTTAGAAACAACGATGACAACAATCGACATTTATCAACCTAATTATCGCAGTAGTTTAAGAAAGATGTAACTCAAAGATCATTAGAGCAGAAAATAAAACATGGGCTCTGATACCAACTTTGTCACGACCCGAATCGAAGGTACGTGACCGGCACTAGGGAATGGGATACATAAAGTATATGAAACCCATAGTAAGCCTTATAAATTTTTTGCGAAATAAATACAATACACTTAACAATAAAATCATAATAAATGCACAATATCAAAAACACAAACAATATTCTTCAAATACAATAACATCTCAAGTCAGGTAAAATCAGAATACCAATGATACATATTCTTGAATTAACTACTGCGGTGTCTAGAATTCAATTACACAACATGCAAATCAAATTAACATACATAGTGCAGCCGGTGAAGAATGAACTCGATGCAAACTGTGAATACTAGCAGACTTACTGTAAGGTCCTTAAAAAAATAAGTTGAGGGGAATCAGACGTTACAGAGTGAATCAATTTTATAAAATGCATGTTGGCTTTAAAACCGTTTGTTAAAACCCTTTTTAAAATAAAATAGAATAAAATAATTATAATTGTTAAAATCATTTACTTTTCTGGATAATATTACATAAAATCTCTTTAAAACTTCTTAAATAAAGTTAACATGAAACCCTCGTACGAAAATATATAAAATAATTATTATAGTGGAAAATCTGGTAGAACACCTAAACCACTATTCTAATAGCCTTTCGGCTCTCTATAATCCAAGTGACTGTCGTCCCGAGAGCAAGCTCAACCGAGTTACTACCACAGTCATTTCACTTATTCTATATTGATGTCCCGAGAGCAAGCTCAATCGAGTTGCATCCCTTTTTCCGACCTGAGAGCACTAGCTCCACCGAGCTCTAACCATTCACTCTTGTTCGAGGGAACATACTCCTCCGAGTCCAATTCACTTTTTAACATATACCGAGATCTTACCCGTGCGCGTGTGGTCCTAGTAACACCCACTAGGTAGCACGTTCTACCATTATCTCCAAATTAATTCGAATTATAATAATTAAATGAAATAAATAAATCATTAAATAATGAATAAATAAACAATTAAATAAATAATTATAACATGACGAAATAATTTTCCTTTAAACATGCTTTCAATTACTATTTCCAAATATAGAAGAAATGATCATGCATATGGCAATATAAATATATTCATAAATCAATCGTATAATCATTTCTTTATTATTTTTTTAATTACTTGAAAATATAATGAAAACACACTTCGAATATTCTCACAACACAAAATTTCAGGTTGGGCCCCCCTGAACTACACTAAATGCCCAACCGAGAACCAATTTCACAACAACCAATAAAATAACATAATTTTCAATAAACCACCAAAAATTATAAAATATAATTTAAATACCACAAATTAATTTATTTATCTAATAAAAACATAAAAGACATTTATTTACAAAATAAATAATAGAATCCTAATTTATAATTAAATTCCATTATTAAAATATATTCTTTCAAATTTTGCAATTAAATAGCATTAATTACAAATAATTATTTAAATTGCTAAAATATATAATAAAAATAACCAAAAACTCATTTAAGCTTAAAAATAATAAATAAAATTATTATTCATACATTTTTTTGAAATTTACTAATAATTAGCCAAGAAAATAGGAAATAATTCATAAAAATTATTTTAATACTATTTATTACTAAAAAACTGACCAAAACATAATAATTAACAATAATTTCAATTAAAATATAAAAATTACTAATTTATACTAATTTTTTCAAAAATTCATTTTTCACATAAACATTCAAAAATTTATAATAAAAATTCTACACATAATTTCAATAAACTTTCTTCACAAAGTATAATCTACATAATTAATAAAATTTATTAAAAATATAAAAATTTTCCGACTCGGAACTGTCCGGAACAGTAACCCCAAACCCGAAAAAATAAAAAATTTCAGAAAAATAATTAAAAATCATATCTAGCATGCTTACATCCTCTAGATCATTAATCTCAATGCAATTTCACCCAATTAAATCAAATTAAAGCTTAATTTAACAATTTAATAAAAAATTACCTAAAAAAAATATCTCAAAATTGAAGTTGCTTCACGCATGGATCGAAGCAATTGTTGGAGGAA
The DNA here is from genome assembly GCA_949671775.1 of Mallotus repandus. NCBI lineage: Eukaryota > Viridiplantae > Streptophyta > Magnoliopsida > Malpighiales > Euphorbiaceae > Mallotus > Mallotus repandus. The sequence continues at coordinate 21,718 of CATIWM010055076.1, forward strand.
AATTGAAGCCCGGAGGGAGGAGAACCGATTGAAACCAGCGACAAGGGCTGGGGTGGCCAGAGGCAACGCCAACAACGTCTGCAAGTTCGAACAACAAAGAAAAGAAAGAAAAAAAAAGGGGAGAGAGAGAGGAAGCTGTCGGCCGGAAGAGATGCTGCTGGGGACGTCATTTGGTGGAGGCAACAACGACGTGGACTATCCAACGCGGTGGCAAGGTGGCTGAGCAATGGGTGGTTGATGGTGAAGAAAGAAATATCAAAGAAGAAAAAGAAGAAGAACGTGTATTTACTACCCATTGTCACGTTTTTGAATTTTTTTAAATAAAATATATTCCACCTCATTATTCACACATATTTAAATATATAATATTAAAATCAATTCTTTTCCTCCAAAAATTGTTCACATACACTAATATACATATACACATACCCTTAATAAATAATAAAATTTTCTTAAAATATATCAATAACTATAATTTCATTAAAATAAAATAAAATAAAATAATAATAATAATTAACATCTGAAAATCCATAATTTAATTTAATAATCAAATGAAATTTGGGTTATAAAAAGGGGTGTGCATCGGACGAGTTGGGTGAACATCTGGGCAAACTGATTAGTTTTTGAGGATGAAAAATGGGCATCGAAACGACACTGAATTTGAATAAAAAACAACGGGTCGAAAGCCCGAAATGATCGGGTTAAATTGGATAAATCATATCGTATATACATATGGGTTGTGGGCTGAAATTGTTTGAGCCCAATACACTAAAATTTAATAAAATGTGCCTTTTAGGCCGAAGCCCAAATGTTAGCAAGGCCAAATGCATGTCATTTACAAAACAAAAAATAGAGCCCAAATAACCTATATAACTAATTTTGGGCTGGAATGATCATGTAAACATTTACATCATATATGTAATTTTATTTTTCTATAACTTAAACTTTACATGTAGCAAAAAAACTAACTAAGTCTATCCAAAAAAATCTCCATCTTCTTAGTGATCAGTGTATATATTCAAAAAAATATAATGAACCCAGTAACATCAAAAACCATTGCAGGTCCTGCAAAAATTAAAACCCAACAAATAAAAATTGTCCCTGCAAAAACACATAACTTGAATGTGACTCAGTTTGAAAAGAAATAAAGAAAAAAATATATAAAGGATGTCTTGGTCAAGACTCAATTGTTTATTTTAATTCATTTAAGACACAATGCCACATTTTAATGGTTGCAATGAAATGCCTCCTAAAAAAAATGCAGCACAAGTGAACTTATACAAAAATAATCATAAACAAGGTGGAAGCATTCATCATTGCCCCAACCAAGAATGTAAGCAAAAACAAGGCAGTAAGTAGGCAATAACTCCTTGACAAGCCAGCAAAAAGATAAGCCCCCTATTCAAGCAAATAGTTTTCCAAAGCTTTTGCTACGTACTCACCTTTGTGAGATAAAATAGGCACAAAGGAGATAATTTTTTTATGTAGCTTCCATTGGTCATTTATAAAGTGAGCCGTGATGCACATATAATTAATTCGTTGAATAGAGATCCATGCATCAGTTGTAATGCTCACCCTTTGACAATGATCCTTAAAGAAATTCTTTAAGGACCGCCTCTCATTAATTTAAACATCATAAAAGTCCCTAATCAATGTCCATCTACTAGGTAATTTAAACCTAGGACATGTAACTAATAAACCCTTTGCACAAGCTTAAAAGGTAGGTCATCCACAATGAGCATATGTGCAAGAGACTTTCTAATGGCCTCTTGATCAAATTTCCAAGTGCCTAAGGATCCTAGGGATTCATTGTTTTTAGCTTCCACATTATTAGAGATAGGTTGCAATGTCAAAAGTGACTGTCTAGTGTTTTTAGGGTGTGGATTTTTTATACAAGTCAACACATGATTCCTAATAGAAGAAGTACCATGTGTCTTAGAGTTATAGAAAAAAGATTTAGCACAGTAAAGGCACTTGGCTTTTACCACAACTCCTGCTACATTTTTTATCTCCTCAAAGTGTTCCCAAGCTTTTGAATTGTGTTGAGTTTCTTTCCTTTTCTTTTTTGGTTGTGGCTGCTCAAAGTTTATATTTTCGAAGCTTCCATTGTTTGTTTCCCTTTGTTAGGTTCACTACCACCACCAGTAGTGTTTGTATTAACATTGTTGTTGGTAGGACCAATAGTATTATCCATCTACAAAAAAAATCAACAACACACCAAAATATATAAGAAACAAAACATTTAAACAACAAGCAAATTTTATATACACAAATCAACAAGCAAATATAAATATAAACAGAACATAAACTAAATAAAAATATTGATTAAATATAAACAAAACATGAATAAATATTTTATATACACAAAAATAGAACATAATATAAATATTTTATCAAATATAAACAAAACATAAATAAAATAATTAGTCCTTAAGCATTTAAACAAATATGAATATTTTATATACACAAATTGACAAAAGAAAAAATATAAAATATAATATATAATCAAGAAATCAAATATAAACACATAAACAAAAAACAAATAAAAACATATAAACAAAAAATCAAATACAAAAGTTAAATAATTTAGGTAAACATTAAAAAATATATAAAATTAAATATTTTATATTAACAAATTAACAAATACTTTGTGCAAAATAAAAAATTAACAAATGAAATATAATATATACTATATAAAAAAATCAATTTTTTATATAGAATATAAACAAATACGGAGAATAAAATAAATAAAATCACATTTATTAAAAAAATTGTCAAACCATTGTGAAATTTTTTTAAAAACTTATCTAAAAAAATGGATTGCTTTATTACCTTCTGTTTAGTATATCAACTTAAAGAGGTCTGAGCTTCCACTTAGTTTTTTTTTTTTCACAGAGATCAACTTGAAAGCTTCCACCTTTAGTTTATCACAAGGATCTGAATCTGATTAAAGCTTTCACCTTTAGTTTATTGCGGAGAGATAAGTGACATAATAGGGCTTCCACCTTCATATCTCCATGTAACATCACATATAAACACAAGAAACAATGGAAACAATAAGTTAATCTCATCACAATTCACAGAAATCTCAAAAATAAAAAACTGTCCCATAAAATCAACTGCTCAACTTACATAAAGAAAAGGAAAGAAAAGGAGAACACATATCATAGATCAATGATCTATTGATCTAATCTCAGACCTCTCAAATCATCACTGTGATTTGAAATTAATTAAACACAAATAGATGCGAAGAGTTCACAGATTGGTGATAAATTAATCTGAGATCATTTGGTCACACAGATCACTTGAAAATCGAACGCAGCAGGAGTTTAGGGATAGTGCATGCATATATAGATAAGATCAGAGTCGAGGGTTAGATAGAAGATTAGAGGCGACGATGAGATGAGATCAAAGGTTGAAGAAAACGAGAGAGGCGGCTAGGTTAAAACTGGAGAGAATAACTATACAATTTTAGGGTTAGAAGAAGGGGAGGTGGCTAGGTTAAAACCAGAGAGAAAAGGAGATAATTTTAGGGTTAGAAAGGGAGGCAGTGAAAAATGAAATAAGGGCATGTGAATGTGTGATAAGGATGTATATATATATATATATAGTTAAATAACCCTAATCCAAAACATCATCGTTCTGAAGTATCAAAAGTTCGGACGGTTCGGTTTTATAATCACTCAAACTGAGCCACAAACTAAAACTCCAAGTTTCTTTCCTCCTTCACCCGAACCACCATATACACACAGCAACCAAACCGCTCTTGATACTTCGGCTCGGACCGAGTTCAGAAATTTGAGCGGCCGGTTTTTTGCACACCCCTAAAAGAGATATATTTGATGGTGAATATCCTAAAATGATTTTATTCGATCAGATTAACTTCTGGGTTATAATTATTGGAATTAAGATAAGAATTTTATTTTCAAAGTCAAAGTATAGAGTGAGATTATATTTAGAAATCAGAATTAGCTAACTATGCAAGCAAAGAATGGCTATGACAACTTGACAAGGAAAGACAAAGGGAAGTGCTTTAGGGCTCTTTTTCAATCTTCTTTCACTTCTCTATCAAACTCCGTCACTGCTTTTCCATTCCCAGTAGAATATATTCATAGGTTACAGCTAGCCATCTTGATTTTAAATTGTACCACTCAAGTTTTTGGAGATTTAAATTTAAAAAAATAAAAAAAAATTGTTAAGTGACATATAAATGATATAGATTAGATATTAATATAAATTTATTGATTTTGTGTTACATAAATTTAAATTGATTTATGTGTTCATAAGAAACTTTTAAAACTCATAAAATTTCTAGTCAGGCCCTCAAATAAGTGCATATTCTATTCAATGGAATAAAAAAAAAGTATTGTTAAATATATAAGCAAAGTATGATTCATTTACTTTCCTTGTAACTTCTGTAATCCTTTACTCATTGTAATAATAATTCCAGACAACCTTAATGTGCACACACACACTATATATATGAAGTGTGTTTGTGTGTGATCAATATTCAAAAAGTCAAGATATTAGCAGGTGTTTGCATAATCAGAGGGTTCTAAATTCATCTACTACACCCATTGAATTAAATGATTATTTATTAATCACTGAATTCACAGAGGTTGGAAAATGGCAGCAAGTATAGTTCCTGAGGTATTAACGGAAGAGTCCAGTTATGAAAGCTGGAGTGGTTGCATGAAGAACTATTTTATAGCTCATGATGATATATGGGATGATGTTATAGAAAGAAGTGCTGATCCTCCAAATCCTGAAGAAGATGAATTCAAGGCCTGGAAGAAGAAAAACGCGGCAGCTTTACATGCCATTCAGACTTCTTGCTCACCAGATGTATTTTCTCAAATGAGAGATGTCACTTCGGCTAAGCTTTGTTGGGATGAGTTGGCTCAGATTTACGAAGCAGAATCAACTGCACAAGCAGATGATGATCAAGGTAATTCTTAGTCTTTCCTCTAATTTATTTCATAATAAATAAATGGCGTTTATTTAAAAAGGTCTATCAGTATAAAAAAAAAAATTCAAATATTTGCTATCTTTTATAATTTTATTCCAAATTTTTAATTTGGATAAACGTATATGTATATAACAAAATTTTGACAGTTTTGGCACAAATGTTGATTTTCAAAATTAAATAAAAGATTTTGACCTAATATTTATTGAGTCAAAAATTTTAGCAGATGATGATCAAGGTAGTCAAGAATCACATATAGAAGCAGATGATGAGCAAGGTAATTCTTATTCTTTCCTCTAGCATATTTCATATTAAATAAATATTGTTTATTTTTTTTAATGCAACTTGGCGACAAAAGTCTATTTTTAATAAAAAAAAAGTCAAACATATATCCTGTTTTTTATAATTTTATTCTAAATTTTTAATTTCAATAAAGTATTTCTGTTTAACAAATATTTCAATAATTGAAAAATAACATGAAGATTACAATTTCATTATTTCTATTCGCAAGAATCATTTTTGTTCCCCTCAAAAAAAAAAAGAAGAATATTTTTTTTAAAATTAACCAATATTTAAAATCAGTATATGTAAAGAATTATGATTTTAAGGTTCAACTCGAGCTTAACTAGGATTGAATTATAATTTAAAAAATATTGTACATTTAATATTCATTAAAAAATTAAAATTACAAATTATATATTGACATTATTCATTAAAAATTAAAAATTTATTTACTAAATTGACTATAAGTACATATTCTATTCAATGTAATAAAAAAATGTATTATTATTATTTTTTTTTGGACAGTAGAAGGAAGGATCTGTCTCGAACCCGAAAACTCTCATTATGCCACAACCAGCTTGGCTATCAGGCCAAGCCTCGTGGGCAAAAAAAAAAATATTGTTAAATATATATAAGCAAAGTATATGATTCATATACTTTCCTGGTAACTTTTGAAATATTTTACAAACTTAATGTGCACACACACTTTATATATGAACTATGAAGTGTGTTTGTGTGTGATCAATATTCAAAGAGTCAATACATAATGAGGTATTTATCAATTTGCAATATATGCTTATTCACTATTTGGGGTACATATATACTCGCATTTGATATATCACTTAAAGCAATTCAGTACGATACTATTGAAAAAGAATATTTAGCATCAAATTTAAACACTTTTAACACTAAACGTCTATATTTTATATAAGTAAACTATGACTAATTTTAAAAAATATAAAATAAGAATTTTTAATTTTATTCTAAATTTTTAATTTTGATAAATATTTTTGTATTTAATAAAATTTTGATAGTTTTAACACAGATAGTGAGTTTTTGAAAATTAAATAAAAGATTTTGACCTAACATTTATAAGATGTCAAAATTACTATTTTCAAATTGCTAAATTTATCAAAGTCTATCAGTATAAGATTTTCCGATAATTGCAACGTTTCACAATGTAATGAAATTAGAATATTTTTTTCAAATTTAAATAATCAAAATCAAATTATAAAAATTCGCAAAATTTTAAATATTTCTGTACCAGTAGACCCATTTTACTTTATAATTATATATGAAGTAAAACCAGCGGCTATAAGATATATTTTTTAAAATATTAAAGTTTGAATTCATGATTTATTATATTTATAATATGTTTCTTAAATTTGTTTATTTTTACTAATTTTTTTCGCATGTGTTATATGTTTTAAACAAATATATTAAAAATATAATATAAAAATAAATTATTTAACACTAAGGGTGCGTTTGGATCAGGATTAAAGAAATAGATCGTAATAATTACATGTGTAACTTTTAAGGGAGTAACAATTACAGGTGTAATAATTAAACTGTAACCTTATTTGGCAAATTAAAGGTAATTGATAAATTATAATATGACATTTTTTAAGAAAAAAATTTTATAGTTCATAAAATTTATTGTTAAATATTTAAAAATAATAAAAATAAATAAATAATCATTTAAAACATTAACCATTTATACAATTATTTAAATAATATATTCATATGCATTTTAAAAAGTAACAAAAGTATTATAAAACCTAGATTTCACAAATAATAAAAAATTGCAAAAAGAAATAAAATCAATGAAATCATCATAAAATAAAAATAAAAATTGATTCGTACCTTTTTATTGATTTGATTAATAGCTTCTTGGTATTAAAAAAAAGAAGTTGCAGTAATCTGATGATTTGCAGTGATCTGATGAAGGTAGAGAAATAAAAAATAAAGAGTGCTCTCTTAAAGGCATGTATTTTTATTGTTACAGGCTTTTAACATACTCCCTGTTAGGTTAATAAAAATAGGCTTAATCATTAAAGGGGTTAAATGTTAACCCTAAGCTTTTAAAGTTTACCAAATAAGGATAAATTGGGTTAATGTATTACAGGAATAATATTTAACCCCCTTTAACCTCCATCCAAACACACCCTAACAATTAAAATTAAATATAAGAAATAGTTGTATGTATGAAAGATAATATGAATTTAAAATACAACTACATCATAAATTATCATCTTGATAGATCATTTGTAATTGATCATTAGCATATCTTTTCTTTGCAACAAATTAAATTTTAAAAAAACTAGTTAGAGTCTAATGCAGATATAGAAAAATTAGGAATTCAACTACACTATTAGTAATTGTGTAAGTTTTTTCTTTTTAAAAAATTTAAATTTTCCAGTAGCACTGTTAGTAATGCAAATATAAATTTAATAAAAATAATTTAAATAAATTGACTATTATATTATAAATTAAAATTTAATTTATAACATAAATTAAAAATTACTTTTTTAAAAATTAAAAAAATTAACCTTATTTTCACCAAAATAAGTTTTCATTACGACCAGTAAATACTTCCACCAAATTTTTTAGTCTTTCTTTCCGTTTAGGTTAAAAGGGATTAGGAAATATCTAGTTGTGGAAATTTTTTTTCTAAATTTCATTTCTTTTTCATAGTTTTTTATTTTTTTGATTTTAAAACAATTTATATTTCAGAAAATGAAAAGCTAAAAATCATATTTGTTTGTCCAAATTTTTATTTTTTTCTATTTTATGTTCATAAATTTTTCTATTGTAATGTTTTATCATCACAAAGACGAATGATAATTATATCAGTTTATTAAACCATAATATTAATTAGCTATTCATTTACATTAGCGATGTGTTTGTATCTTTTTAATCAATATTTATTAATAATTTATTTGTCCTTAATTTTTTTTAGAAAATTTGATAAAACAATATATATATATATATATAACAAAAAAATAAGATAATTAATAAGAAAAAATGAACTATAATACTAATAATAATCATATAATGGACAAAAAAGCAAGGCCACTAACTTCATGATGCATTGTTAAGAAATAATAATAATAATAAAATAACTGTTATAACCTAAATTTTTATAAATTATAAAATTAAATTTTTAGAATTTATGGTATCAATAATTATTTTATTAATTTATGATATTTGATTATTAGTGAAATTAAATTTGAAATTCTTGTATCGAATATTATTTTAATATTATTAATATTATTACTTATGTAAAATTATTGACTTATTGTCTTTTAATACACTTTTAAATTGTTAAGTATATATATATATATATATTATGGTGAGAGTTTAATTATATTATTATTATTATTATTATTGATATTTCTTATTATTATTATTATTATTATTATTATTATTGTTACTATTTTTA
>CATIWM010055091.1:0-21121 GCA_949671775.1 Mallotus repandus
TCAGTTTGAGGGTGATAGGCACTACTAAAGTTCAGCTGGGTGTTCACCATCTTCCACAGGCTGCGCCAAAAGTGGCTAAGGAACCTGGTATCCCTATCAGAAACTATGGATGCTGGCAATCCATGAAGGCGATACACATCACGAAAGAACAATTGTGCCACATTGACCGCATCTGTGGTTTTCTTGCAAGGAATAAAGTGCACCATCTTAGAAAAGCGATCAACAACAACAAAGATGGAATCATTACCTCGCTGTGTACGCGGCAATCCCAAAATGAAATCCATGCTGATGTCGACCCAAGGTTGTGTAGAAACTGGTAAGGGTATGTACAACCCTGCATTAGTAGCTGTTCCCTTGGAAACTTGGTAGATTTTGCAACTCCTCACATACCTCTCAACATCCTTACGAACAGTAGGCCAAAAGTAAGAATTCTGAATAAATTGCAAGGTCCTATCACTACCAACATGCCCTTCTCCGTGCAACTCCTGAATTATCTGTAAGCGTAGGCTACAATTCGAGATGCACAACTGATTCCCTTTAAACAGGAAACCCTCATGCAACAAGAAATATGTCTTCTTGCCAGCTCGCACATCTTGCAATACCACAAAAAAGTAAGGGTCAGTATCAAGCAAGTCACGAAAAGCATCAAAACCAGGCACTTCGACCCTCATGTTTGTTAACAAACAATGCCTGCGACTCAAAGCATCAGCCACTCGATTTGCAACCCCAGACTTATGTTTCACCACATAAGTAAATCTCTCCAAATAGGCCACCCATCTTGTATGGCGAGGTGACACCTTATCTTGCTTGTGGAGGTGCCTAAACGAATCATGATCTGTGTATAGAATAAACTCCTTATGGAATAGATAATGCCTCCAATACCTGACTGCCTGTACCACAACATAAAACTCAATATCATAAGTACTATAATTGAGTTTTGAATCAGATAATTTCTCACTGAAGAATGCCACAGGTCTGCTATTCTGGCTTAACACTGCTCCAATCCCAACCCTAGAAGCATCCGTATGCAGTTCGAAAGGTTGTGAGAAATCAGGCAGCACTAAAATGGGCACAGATGTAAGGTGATCCTTAATTAATTGGAAAGCCGATTCTACCTCCTCTGTCCAGCGAAATGAATTGCCCTTCATACAATCTGTAATTGGGGCCATAATGCTGCTGAAATTGGCAATAAGTCGTGGGCGTAGGCCATTCCCTAACTGCTTGCACCTTGGCCTCATCAACCTCCAATCCATCACCTGAAATCACATACCCCAAAAACAACACTTTGGGAGACATAAAAACACACTTCTTCTTGGCAGCATAAAACTTCTCTCTGCGCAATACACCAAGAACCTCCTGAACATGCTGGTTCCTCCTAGGCGGCATGATCTCTGGATCGATGCTCTGATACCACCCGATGTAGCGGAAGATAAATAATTGCAAAAATCGTTGATTCCCAAGAATACCGATTCGCAAACTTCAAACCCCTATTGATTCTAACGAATTCTAGGGCATTTGGAAAAAACAAAGTCTATAATTTTATTAGAAATCAAAGCCGTCCTAAAACAAAGCATAAATAAGTTTATATACCAAAAGTAAATCCTAAATAAACTCCTAATAAAAATAGGTAAAATTACTAAAATAGAAAAACATCAATTAGAAGGCCCAAACGTGCGAATTTGGCTAAAATCCATAGGGCATCACAAGCAAAGCTTGTGATTTGAATCTGTGCCCGTTTTCACCCAAAATAGCCACTGAAAACACCCAAATCCGACACTCGAAACTTCGCTTTAATTACGAAACTGCCACTACCGAACTTTGTCCAATTTGTCTAAGAACTCCAAAGCTTGCTCTTGGACCGCATCAGGTGTCAAACTGACAAAAAGTGACAATTATAGAGTTGGTAGATACATTATGTCATCATATTAATGAAAACAAAATGGCAAAACTATAAGTTAAAGTACCAAACTAACAAAAACTGACAAGTATAGGGGGTCATGTATGTATTATGCCGTTTCTTAAAATTTTGTTGTCTTTCCTTTCTTTCTTCTTTTTTTTTTCTCATTACACATATATCAATATATAGTTCTTTTAGATTTTTATTGTTTATGTTAGCTTATGAGAATATTCAAACTAATTAATAGTATTCAATAATTTTATTTATGGGCTTGTTTAGATAAATTGTTGCTGTTAGTGGATAGTTGTTGCTGAGAATCAGTAGCTGATTAATGCTAATTTATCTATATATTATCTAAGTTGAGCTTTTATGTTAATATTTTTAGAGAAGTAATTCCTGAATGTAAAGATCTGATATGACAAGTTATGTCTCAACCAAATATTAGGATTAACAAATACGCATGTCTATGTATAGGCAGACTGAAAAAATGGAAAAAATATTCAATATTTATAAAGAATAATCTAACAAATTTCTCTTGATCAAGCATATGATACAAGTGCTTAATTGGGTTCACATTGGATTATGACCTTTTAATCACCAACCATTAATTCAAGATACTGCTGTGACTTGCTTTCATGATTTGTTGTTGAAGAACTAACACAGAAAGTGAAGTAGCAGTTTCTGAAGTAGCAAGTTGATCACCTATTGGTCCTAGTTCTGGAAATTCTGTCCATTCTGATAATCCTTCCATTGCTTCAGGCTGAGATTCATGTCGACGACCTACTAATATAAGATCATAATTTCCTTCTACTGATCGAACTATAGCTGCTGTATTAGATCCATCTTTTACAGACTCCTCCATGTAACTAATATTACCATTAAGCATAGACATTTCGTGCTTCATTTTTCGTAAAGCTTCATGATCAAGCATATCTTCCCAACTATTGCCCGTGTTGCTATCAGGGGTGATGAAACACAATACTGTCAGCAGAACTTTCCGACTTCTTGCCATTCTTAATGCAAAGGCCAATGCTTCTCTATCATCTTCACCTCCTACGAACAATACTGCAACACGATAGATTGTTGATGGAGCGAAAATAGATGATAGACCTTGATTTCTGCTACGATCAATAAGAATTCCTACTGAACATGGTGCTCTATCCAGAACAGAATTGTTCAGGATTCTTAAGTCATTGCTGTTTGAGACTAGTTTTCCTTTGCTGTTCCATTTCTGATGAAATGGTAGTATTATCAAAGAACATGTCTTGTCGAACGCGTGCCAACAGATGTCTTCCTGCATCGATTTCAGAGGGGATACTGCAGTGAACACATCTACTTGAACTATCTTTTGGTGATGTAACATGAAGTACCTGAAGATATCGATGATGGGTTGTGATCGAACTCCTCTGGAAGTAGATTTTTTTTGTCCCAATTGATGGTTGATTGTGTAAGGTGTGTCACTGCCAATAAGTTCTTCCAAGCAAAGTCCATAAACTGTCAATGGACTGTCTTTGCTAGGATTCGAAAACTCTAATAATTTGACTGCAGACAAGGCATCTTCTTGTTTAAGAGCACAAGCTAATACATCCAGCTTTGCATCATTGGGAGTTTGCTGAATGCATTTTTTCTTATAGCCTAAGTAATGTTTACTTGGATCATAGAGTAGTGCGATCAACGGTGGTGCATATGATGTTAGCAAGAATACTAAGAAAACTCCACTTGAACTGTCCAAATCCCCTGACTGCACAGAAAGAGAAATAAATAAATAAATAAGTGAGGCTTGTTCAATGAGAGAACACCCTTTGCATTTGGTATTGATGTAAGGGTGGTTTCATACTAGAATATCAGAATAAACGCAATACACCTTGTCTATTGAATTATGGAAAATTCTTGCCTACACCCAGTAAATGAAAACACACGCACCCCATGGAAGTTTGACTTACCTCAAGGCTAGTGTACAAGAAGAATGTTCCCATTTCACGAGGTCCTTTGGCACTCAAGATAAGTGAAAGAACAATAGCTTCTCTGAAAGTAATCTTTACAGCAAGTAAGAAGATAAAAGTTGCCAGCAACTTGATCAAATATCCAATAAATGACATTTGAAAATTGAGAAGATCATCAAAATGAGCAATAAATTGCCATAAATCAAATTTGGCTGCACACAATACAGACAACAGTGGAATAAGCAAACCATAGACAACGGTATCAAACTTCGATGTAATAGCTATTGCTAATGGAGACCCTGCTGGTATTATCAACCCCAGTATCAGAGGACCCAAAAGAAAATCCATTCCTAAACCATCACCAACTGATGCCAATATCAGCACTATTGCTATAATACAACTCATGTAGATATCTTTGATAGGCTTCCCTTCCGGAGTTCTTCTGATGAACCAGAAAATCATTCTTCGTGCTATGATCAGTACAAACCCCACATACAAAACCAGATGGATAAAGAAGAGAATCCCAACTCTTACAGAAGATGCATACAACAATCTGTTCAAAGTTGATACCACAATATTATGGTACACATACCTAGCTATATCAGTTAACAATGATGTTGCCAATGCAATATGTCCTAACCGAGAATTACTGACCTTAAGCTGCAATAGAAGAGCACTTGTATCGACAAATTGGCTAGACACAAATGAAAGGAAAAAGAGATCAGCATTGTTAGATCTTGCACCCACAGCTTGTGGGCTTAGAACAATACCCGGATCAAATTTTATGTCTATAGTTTGCGACATTAGGTATGGGAATGCCAATAGTAAAAGTGACACCAGCATAATTTTTTTCCCTGTTTTCCTTATCAGATTCGGGTCTGTTCTTACACCTGCTAGGAATGTGAACAAGACATATCCAATCTTTAATAAAGAACCAAACACTTGATTAGGCAATGGAGGAAACAATCTTTTCGACACTTCAGGAAAGTATCTTTCAAGAACTGTTGATCCCAGAACCATACCCGCCTGAAAGTCATTACAAGAAACGAAAAAACAAGTAACTACAACAATTTATTGTCAGGATCAAGCCACATAATGAGAAAATTATTACAAACTGTCGGGATAATATTTACCAGAACATCAGAGGTGAGTCGAGGAAAGTTATAACGCCTCAGGAAAATGTGAAATAAATGAGAAAGGGAGAACATAACAAATAATTGAACCTGGAAACGAAAAAAAGAATGTTGGAAAATAGTTTCTCCTTTTTTCTCATTCAACATGCCATCAGAGAAAACTCTGACATAATCAAAACATTCTGCACTTATATTAACAAGGGTACTAGAGGCAATACTCATTGTGTATATACTTGAAGCTTGTTTTCTTTTTCTTTTTTTTTTTTTTTCTCAGGAATGTAATTGCAAATATATTGATCCTTTAGCTAGTATCCAAAGAATTAATTCAGAGAAGATGTTGATGGAAGTAAATGGAAGATGGGATTTTTTTAATTTTTTCCCTGTAGGTTTTGAGCAAAAAGTTTGCATTAAATTTGTAGGCCATTTCTTCATTTTGGCAAGTAAAGAATTTGGTTTTTCAGTTTTATTCAGCTATTGCTATATTGCTATATGACCAAAGAAATTTTTTTGTTTGTTTTTTTTTCTTTTGCATTTCATCTCATAGAGAAAAATTAACTAAATCATCACTAAATTTAGATTTTTGGTTTCTTTTGAAGCCATCATTTATTCAACTTTTTTTTGTTTTTTGTTTCAGTAAAATTATTATTCTTATAAGAACACCTATACAGATTCTTTGCCAACCATTGCAATGTTCTTAGCTTCACAAAGTCTCAATGTCATTGGTAACTGAAATAAAAATAAGGGCTTTTTTTTTTTGGATAAAAAAACAGATGAAAACCTCAAACAGGAGAGACTGAGGTGCTAGTCAACTAACGTCACGATACAGCCAATAGATTAGTAAACCATCAGGAACAGAATCCAGATCATGCACCTCAACTGGATAGTTACTTGCAGGCTATTGCCAGCCAATCTGCTGCCAAATTTGCTTCATGGTAGACATTAAACATCTGGATCTGCCAGTTCGAGAAGCTGGAGACACAATCCAAAAATTTCCTGTACACTCGATTACAAAACTATCTATATAAATATTATCAAAAAAATATTTGCAACTACCAGCTCCACGAAGTGAGCCGCAAAATAACAAAAAAACACAAAATTAAATAGGACGATGATACGGGCTGCACCAACAACAGTAAAAATGCGGGACATTTTTTATTCATAAGGGTCCCACAATTCTAAAATGTAATTGTAAGCGTATAAAAATATATAATACATAATGGTATGTAGTATAAGGGTAATTCAGGAAGTGTTGTTAGATTTAATATTTTAAAGTAAACTTTCATTCTCCTCTTTCTCTGTCAACTCCTCCGTTTCTGAGCACACAGATTCTCCGTTCCGATAAACACGTTAAAGATCTGAGATTAAACCCTAATGTAATAATCATCGTATTCAACTTTGCCCTCTTCTTTAGCTATGTTATTTCTTGGTCTCTTTTGTTTTTCAAGTACCATGCGGCGCTAAAATCACCAGCTTTAATGCCCCTAGGTTTGATTTTGCTTCTTTTAACCTCAAATGGGTTTCCATAAAATAACCTTAATTTGTTTCTGTGTTTGATTATTTAGATTTATGTTCTTGAAGCGAAGTGCAGCTTTTGTTTTGGTTCTCTTTATCATGGATTTGGGTTTTTGGTTTCTAATGAGGAAAAATTGGGGGGACCCTTTTGAGAATGGGTTAATGTTTTAATGGTGCCAAATATGGGAAGAATTTGTTGTTTCCATTTGCGGGTAGACGTGCACTATTCTATAGCTGAAGGGAAGTTTTTGGAGAGAATTTCCATGTTCAAAGGTTAGTAATCACTATTGTTAGCTAATATTCTCCATCTTTTTGCCCCTATGTAATCGTCATCAAACTAGGCCATCATCTTCTTCTTCCTCTTGTTCAGCAAAGTAACATCTTTCTTCTTCCTCTTGTTCAGCAAAGTAACATCTTTCTTCTTCCTCTTGTTAGCTAGAGTTCACTCAATTATAATTTTTTCTGGTTTTTGAAAGCACAGAAAATGATTTAGGTAGATTCTCGAAATCAAGCACAACAAGCGTTTTTTTTTTTTTTTTTGCGCTTTGATTTACTTCTTCAACCCTCAGCCGCCTACTCCTCCACCCTCTGTCGCCCTCGTCTCATTGACATCATCACCCCTCACCTCACCTAATTCTCACCGTTCATCTTCTTATTCTTCTACTTCTGTTGATTTGTTTCTTCTTCTACATCTGTACCCTTTTACCATTAATCATCAACTCTCTTCAACATCAAGACCTCCGCTTCTCCAATCACAGCGCTTGTCTCTTCATAAACATGGTTGGTTCTTTGCAATTTAATGCTCTGTTTTCCCTCTGGAATTTGTGTTCATGGAAGAAGTTTGACTTCTGGCTTTGCTCTGTTTCATGGATCTTAATTAGCTTATGAATGTTTAAAGTTTCAGAATTGTGCAGAATTACATAGTTTGGAAGACAAACAAGTGATTACTTCATCGAAATCAAGCATTAGTTCCTGTAGTCTCCATATTTTAGGTGTACTCTGTTTTTTTATTAGTGCTTATATCGTTTATGGCTTGTCTTTGTTTACTGTATCTTCGTTGTATTAAGGATTTTTGGGATTGTGTTGTGTAAAGAATTTTTGGTACTTTATATATTTCACAAATAGGTAGCTACCTATAGCTTTGGATGACAACGTTATATTGATATTGAAGATCACCTCTAATCATGGATGAAGGTTATATCTAAATCCAAGTTTCTGGACATATTGATTCTTTTAGAAGTCATGTCTATAATGAAATTATGTTTATTTATAATGTTGGAGAGCATTAAATGAGATGAAGTAATTAATTATGCTCTTAATAAATACGCTATTTATCAATTTATGGTAAAAAAATTTCAAAATTTCTAATTTGTGAAATTTTTCAAAAGTTTTCCTTTTTTATGATACTTTTTTTTTTATTTTTGTAAATAATTATTCATTTCGCCTATATAAACAGTAAAATTGTTTGACAACAAAAATTTAGTCTACTGACAAAATACAAAAAAAAATTTAGACTATTATTTCATCAATCTTACTGACGAAATGCAATAAAAAAAATTTCAACTAATATTTCGCCAATAAAATTGGCTAAATGCATTACACTAAAAAAAGGTGGTCATGCAAAATGCATTAAACTAGAAAAGGTTGGCCATCAATGTTGGCCATAATAATAATAATTTATTAAATTATAATAATCATAATAATAATAATTAAATTAAAATAATAATATATTAAATTATAATAATCATTATAATAATAATAATCATAATAATAATAATAATATATTAAATTAAAAAATAATAATAATATTATAATCATTATAATATTAAAATTAAAAATTGACAATTTTGCATTGCCAAACCAAAACAAATTTTGCATGGTGAAAATTGTTATTAATTATTAGTTTTTTATTTTTTATTTTAATATTTTAATGATTATAACATTATTATTATTATTGGGCCATCTCAATTTTTTATGTTCTCACAAATATAATAATAATAATAATAATATTTTTAATAATATTAATAATAATTGACACAATTGAGTGATGAACATAATAATAATAATAAAAAAAAAAAAATAAATGGCTTTCATGCAAGAGGAATTATTTGAGCCAATGTGCAGAGAATGGATTTTTTTTTTTAATTAACTTGTTTATTTTGCCAGTTCAACCGGCGAAATAGACGAGAAAAAAAAAAGTTTTGCAAAGTCATTTCGCTGGTAGCACTGATAATATATTCATTTCGTCAGTGCTATTGACAAAATACATGTAAATAAATTATCTCCTTTTTACCTAGATTAAAAATATCATAAATTGAAAAAATATTTCAAAAAGTACCATAAAAACTAAAAAAATTTTAAAAAGTACCACAGATTAAAAATTTTAAAATTTTTTTACTATTAAATAGCCCTAATAAATAACACCATTCTGTTATGGGGCCTCTCGCTCACTTTTATCAGTATTTTTGCATTTTAATATATGCTTACACCTGCTAACGGCTGTCCGGTGGGCAAGTTTTGTAAAATTAATTGAATATAATGGATGTTATTGAATGTAAAGCTATCTATTCAGATCAATAAAATGTCGGAATTCTCAATTTTGTTTTGTTTCTACTTTAATGTATGAATAAAATGCTCTGAATAATTTTTCCCTCAAAAAAAATGCTCTGAATAATTCTTTCTGTCTAAATTCTGTTGTAATGTCTGAATAAAATACTGTGTTTTGTGCTTTAAATTCAGGTAAATGTTTGTTTTAAATTTTCTATCCTGAATTTTGTTTTAATGACTGAAAGTTTTTTTTTTTTTTCATTGTTGCTATATTTCAAGTTTCATTTTGATGTTTTCATTTTTACAGGAGCAAGAGGTTGCTGCAAGATTAAGAGAAGATTATTTTGAAGTTGCTATATGCTTGTTTTAAACATTTGAATTTTTAAATATTCTTGCAATATTTTTTTCTTTCTTTGTTGTCATTTATAATTTTTAGTTAGTTTGGATGGGTTGTATTAAATTATTAGTTGTATTAAACTATTCTATTTTAAATTTCACTATCATGTACTTCTAATTTTATTAACCAAAAAAAAAAATATATCATGAACTTCTAATTTTATATTGAGTGTGGTTTATATTTTTACAATATTTGTACTTTTTATTGTACAAATATCTTATATATAGTGCAAACAATTATCTTGCAGTTTAATATTTGTTATATCCAGTACATTTTTTACCAAAATAAATATCTAACAATTTATTTAGCTTTTTTTTTCTTTAGATAACTAAAATTTAATATTATTATTTATAAAATAGAACAATCTAAATAGTTTTATTACTAAATTGCATAGTTATGTTAGTGTATTCTATAAAATATACAATTGTTTTTTAGCATAATGTTAATTATATGAAGTACAATTTCGTTCATACAAATTATTTTTCACGAAACAACAAATATCTAACAATTCATTTAGTAATTTGTAATTTCTGTTTAAAAAATAAAAATTTTATTTATAAAATTCAAGAAACAATTTAATTTAACTCTAACTAAAAATAATATAATTTTATTATTAAATTGCGTAATTTTATAGGTGTATTACACCAATGTCTTATATATAGCATAAACAACTAATTTGCAATATAATGTTTACTATATACAGTACAAGTCAACAAAAAAAAAAAGAGAGAAATTAATGAACTATTATAGAGGGCAAAATAAAATTAACGGTTAGCTCTAAAAAAAGTGAAATTTAAAACAAAATCGATGTTTGATAATTACATGTACATTTTAATCTTTTATTAATTTAAGTGAGGTAGATGATGAATGACATATATTTTAGAATATTCTTTCTCTACTTATTTAAAAAACTACAGCTAGGTATTTTCTATTTAGAGAAGAACAATTGATATAAATTAGATCATACTTCATATGATGTGTATTGTGCTGCAAAATATTTTTTTTTTGTACTACGTGTAAGAAATTTATATTAGTTGCTATGATATTGTTTTTAAAAATAATTGAATTTTATAAATATCAAACTTAAATTCGATGTAACACATGTTGAGTACCCAAATGAAAGCAAAACCAATGTATGATGACTACATGTGCATTTAATTCTTCATTAATTTATGTGAGGTGGATAATGATATGGTATATACTTCTAAAATATTTTTCATGTATTTGTTTAAAAAGCTATAGTTAAATATTTGTTATGACCCGTATTTTTATTTATTAAATTAAAAAGGAGAATTGTTGAGTTTTAATTATTATTTTAATTAATTAATGTTAAATTAAATTATGAATTTAAATGAGTTAATTATTATTTGATTATTTTATGAAATTATTATTATTTGAGCATTTTAATAAATTTTATTAATTGATGTTAGAGTATATATACATATTGTATATATAGTAGTGTGGTGGGAGAATAATTGTTTTATTATTATTATTATTATTATTAATTAATTAATTAAAAAAAAAAGAGAAGAAAGTTAGCTAAAAACGTGGCTTTTGCTTTTTTTTTTTTTCTTCCTATTCACTTCCTTCTTCTTCTTTTTCTTGATTTTGCCTCACCACTATCAACCACCATCAACATGTTATAATCCGAATTTTTACATATTATAAAATTTTATTTTAGAATTTGCAGTGTTAATAATTATTTTATTTTTATTAATTTATGATATTTGATTATTAGAGAAATTAAGTTTGAAGTTCTTGTGTCGAATATTATTTTAAAATTATTGACTTAGTGTATTTTAATACACTTAAAAAAATTTTAAGTGTATATATATATATATATGTATATATTGTGTGGTGGAGAATTAAAGTGAGATAGATTTTTGAGGAAAATAATATTATATGTTATTTTAATTTTAAATTAAATTATTTTAATATTTTTGTCCTCTTATGCTTTGGATAAAAAAAAAATTAGAAGTAAAAAAACGTGGCTTTTGTTTTTTTTCCCTATTCACCTTCTTCTTCTCCTTCTTATTGTCAAAAACCGCCACCACCACCCAAACCGTCAACCACCACCACTACCCACGTCTGCTCAGCCACCACGCCGGACCTCCAGCAAGCCGTCGAAGTCAGCTGCTTCTCTCCGGCGACGTCTCTCTCCCTCTTCCTCTCGGTTTCTTATATTTTTGCCGGTTTCTTCTTCTCCTCGCCGGAGTCGATTCCGGCCACCTCAGCCAGCGACGTTGGTCTCTATTAGAAGCTCATCCTCCGGGCTTCTCAAATCTTTGAACAGTTTCGAGTTTCAACTCCGGCAACTACTCCATTTTTGAATAATTCGATTTTTAGTATTTTGAGTTTTTATTTAATTTGAGCTTGAATTTGATTTTATTTAATATAATTGCTTTGAGATTAATTGTTTTAGAGATTGTGAGCTATCTAAAGATAATTTTTATTTATTTTTCTGAAAATCATGAATTTTTCCGGATTCGGAGTTACTGTTCTGGACAGTTCCGGGTCGAAAATTTTTTATATTTTTAATAAATTCTATATATTATGTAGATTAAACTTCATGGAGAAAGTTTATTGAAATTATGTGTAGAATTTTTATTATGAATTTTTGAATATTTATGTGAAAAATGAATTTTTGGAAAAATTAGTATAAATTAGTAATTTTTATATTTTAGTTGAAATTATTGTTAATTATTATGTTTTAGACAATTTTTGAGTAATAAATGGTATTAAAATAATTTTTAAGAATTATTTTCTATTTTTAGCTAATTATTAGTAAATTCCGGAAAAATATATGAATAATAATTTTATCCATTATTTTTAAGTTTAAATGAGTTTTCGGATATTTTTATTATATATTTCTGAAATTTAAATAATTATTTGTAACTAATGCTATTTAATTTCAGAATTTGAAAGATTATATTTTAATAATGGAATTTAATTATAAATTAGGATTTTATTATTTATTTTGGAAATAAATGTCTTTTATGTTTTTATTATGTAAATAAAATGAATTGTGGTGTTTAAATGAATTTTTATAATTTGTGGTGAATTATTGGAATTTGTATTATTTTATTGATTGTGGATTGTGTTGGTTCTTGGTTGGACAATAATTGTAGTTCGAGAGCCCAACCCGAGAAATTGATCTGTAAATATTTTAGAAGTGTGTTTGCGTGCAGGAACAACTCTACTTTTAGTAGTGATATTTTCATTTTACAAAGGAGACTCTGCTGAATTTTCAGTAGATTTCTCGTAAAATGTGACATTGGGTCGGTCCTAAGTTTTGAGTCCTAGATCGAGTCGTTCTTTAGAAATCTCTAAAGTATAAAATAATTAGGAATTTATTTCTAATTATTTATTTATTATTATTTTCCTTTTAGCTGCACCGCAAGCTAGGCCTTCAGGACTGAGTCAGCCGAACCAGACTAGAGGAGCGCACGCCTGTGAGTTATTATTATATGTATGCATGACATATATAATTCATGATTTGACATCCATATTTTGAATAAATATGAATTTATTATTATTTATTATGATTTTATATATGCATACATTTATATTTTATGGATATGATCATACATACATATATGTGTTTTCATAAAAATATTTAAATGTAAATTCTAATTTCGTAATATGGATGCACATATTTATGATTAATTATTTATTTAGAATAAAATATTTTAGAGGATAGTCGTAGAACGTGCTACCTAGTGGGCTACACTAGGACTGTGTGCGCATCAGTACGTTAGAATGCTAGGTTTGATGTTTGATTGATATTGTGAGATTTATGATTTGAATTATGGAGGATTTATTGATAGGCGTGATTGCTGTAGCACGATGGACCTTTTAAGGTCTCGGGGCTGGTCATGTGGACTACTGTAGCTCAACGGACCTTTCAGGGTCTCGGGGCTAGTCCACCTACTATTGGATAAGAGAATGTTATTGGAACTAAGTGAGCTTGATGGCCAGTTAGGATTATGTGATTTGAGGATGCGAACTTTTAGGGTTTTGCTTCGATCCTCCAGTAAAACAAAAATACGAAAAATATTTTCAAGCACTTGTGTGAGTTGTATGTATATTTATATAAATATAAATATACGAATATTATTATTGATGATTGTGTGTACGTGCATTAGGTTACATGCATATATATAATAATGATTCACTCAGTGAGGTCTGACCCCATCAATTATTTTTTTAGGATTCTTCTTGTCAGACCTCTCATAGTACTCTTCTCCGGACTCTTTCTTCCCTGACTGACTTATGTAAATTTTTAACTATCACTTTTCTTGTATTTTATTAAATGCTGTAGTAGTAGTACATCTTGTTGTAGTATGTGATGTTGTTTTAGACTGAGATTCTGTATTTGAATAATTATTTGAGAATATTTTATTATGATATGATATAGAGTTTTCTTTATATTATTAAAGTCTTAATTCCTTGGTATTTTTATATGTTTGTTTGATGTGTTAATTTGTGTTTTAGACTTGCTACGGGTTCCGGATTTGTGTGAATTCTCATTCCTTAGCGCCGGTCATGACTCTCAGGTTTGGGTCGTGACAAAAGACCTTTCGAAATAGCCACTTCATCTCCTTATCAATATAAACTAAAGTAAGACATCTACAAAATTTGCATCAAAGTTGTGATAGAAAAGGAAAATGTATATCCTTATATTCAAGTCAGCTATAATTTTCTAATAGTTATCGATACAGAGCATCAGGGTTTAGACCTATATGAAGTTGTAAAAATCTACATTAGGCATTTTTCTCATCTCTCACAAAAATACGATTATTATTAACAGATTTTAGGAGAATCTAGTTCAGTTATATTTTGCCCTGGTGGACGATCTTTAAGAGAACTTTCCTTTAGCAAATTTATTATTAAAACGATAATCACTCTAAAAAAGTAGAAAAATAGTCCATTTGCCGCAAGAGATTTGAAATGTCCCTCGTCATTTCAAACCTATAATTATTTTGATTATATGAAAATTCAAGAAGGTGCCTTATATTATAACTATAGGCAAAAAAAGTTTAGTTGGTGGATGTAGTTTCAATTAAAAGGTCACAACCAGATTCCTCCCTAGTTTATCGAATGGTTTTTTAATTAAGGATTATTTCTAATTACATTCCCAAACAAAGTCAAAACTATTTATGAGAAATTTACTATAAGAAAATGTTCCCAAAAGAACTTGAGATTATCCTAAACCATTTGGTATAAAATTCCTTAGATTTTAAAGTGGGATTGGCAAATCTTGGGGAAGCAAATATAAAGAAAATTCCTTGGTTCACTAGAAGGGTCCTCATTAAGTGGTTGGATAAATTTGCATTCTTCGATAGTCCCTCAGTTTACTTTGTAAAAGGAATAATCAACCTTGATAAAGAAAATATTCCACCATAGAAAATTTTACTCATTCCTTTATCAAGATAAGTGGACAATATTAATTTAGTACCATTTCTTAAATATATTCTTGAAACTGTCCCTAAAGAAGAAATTACAAATTCAATTCCTTCAAGCAGTATCATCTATAAATAAATCTAGATTTTCTAGTAAGACGAGCAATAAAGGAAGACATTATAGATTAAAAGATGCTAACAATTCAAATGAAGATGACCCTATGGCAGAATATGCCCTTTTAATAATTAATTCTTAAGACCTATATTAGTTGAACCCATAAACTAATTACCACCAGACGTTTTATCACCCTTATCAACAAGGAATGTACTTTCTTGTATATACAAAGGAATCTTGCAGCCTCAATAAAAAAGGGTTGTCACCACTTTATATACAGGGAATATTTTTTATATCAATTGATAGGTGTCTAATGGTCCTGATAAAATAATTTGTTGTTTTCTTGCTTGCTCTTCTATATAATGAGAGTTTAGCTCTTGTTAGAGGAATAATATAATTGAGTGTGAGAAAATTTCTAAAACTTTGTATGTAGTGAAAGAGTGTTTTTAAAAAGAGGTTTATAAGTTTGAGAGTTGTGTGATTTTAGGTTCCCGTGTATTACAACCACTAGCTTCCAGTGTTGTATTAATTATGTTCTATAAGTAATAAAGTTCATGCATTTTTCTATTATTGATAGTTTCGTGCTTAATCTTTGCCTTTTAGATGGTTTAATATTTTTATGTTAAGAATTTTAAGACAATAATTATTTAACATTGACCATATAGAAATTAATGATCATTTTGTTTATCATAATAAGTATTGTGATTGTATAGAATATTGTTTGTGCTTGCATTATTAGCTAGGCATTTTATTTTGTTAGTAAGTAGTTTATTGTGTTTTAATTGGTTTTATTTTATTAGTTTTTCAGTTTTAACTTTAATTTATGTGTTTTAGGTTCATTGGATGCCTAATTTGGATGAAAAAGTCACATTTTGGGTGTGAAGACTCGGCTGCCATCGCAGCTAAGGCTGCGACCATAGTCAAGAGATGAAGGAAATTGGCACCAATGGTGCTGTGGTTGCAACCCAAGCTATGATCACAGCCAAAGATGATGTTTTTTTTGGACCAAAAGGGCTGCTGCCGTCGTAGCCTTGCTGTGGTCACAACCCTCTGTCGAATTAAATTTAATGGTGCATGTCCCAACATTTTGAGCATAGCTTTTTGTGAAAAACTCGGATTAAGGTGATTAAAAGTGTTACAGAAAGTTAAGAAAAAATTGTACAACTTTGATGATGACTTAAAAAGCTAAATCATTCATATTTGAGGGATAAAGTTTCTTGCAAGTCATCTTATCTGCATAGCAAAAGGGAGACTATCCTAATTTGACTAGGATTGGAATTTTGATTGCATTGACTTGTTTTGAAGGGAAATGAAAATTCCCTTTTAGGGCCTTTAAATACATCATACAGGGGACAATTTTAGGGGAAAAATAGTCAAAAAAGCTCAAAATCCATTGGTGGAGAAAAGCACAAGAAACCCTAAAAGATTGAAAATAGAAGATTAATTATAATTATTCCTTTCTTCTTCTCTTTCTTGTATTTTTACTTTGGGTTTTTTCTTGTGAATTCCTAGAGATTATTGATAATATGTCAGGCTAAATATGTATTTGTTAGGAATTGATGATCCAAACATAATCTAGGCTTCCAATTTAATAAATTCATTACTTGTTGCTTATTGTGTTTATTAATCTTAATGCTTGTTGTTGTTTGGCCACCAATAACATGATTTCAATTAGTATTATGCATTGAGAGATGGTAATTCTAATAGACTTATAAATACAAGTTTAACTTAACTCAAAATTAGAGATAAATTTAGTTGATTAGATTCCTATTGAGTTGTGCTCCATAATTCATGATTTTGATATCTAAGTGTTTGGATTGCAATGAGAATTGGGTTTTTGTTGCCTTGATTGATAATTGTGAATCTAAATTAATTAATATTTGAGAAAGGTTGATTGATGCTTTAGAAAAACTCGAAATATGCATAGCTAATTGAGTAATAAATTCGGGTAGCTTAGTGATTGTGAGGTGATTTAATTCATAGCAAGTTTTGATTATTGGTTGTTTATTCTTTAGATTTGAAATTTATTTTTATTCTATACGTTCATTTATTTGTTTTTTAATTTTTATTCAAAAATTCCATATTTGAAAGCCTTAGACAATAAAGAATTAGGTTGATAGATGATTACAGCGAGTCCTTGTGGGAATGATATTTTTTATACTACTTGGTGATACCGTGCACTTGTGATTTTGCACAAACAAGTTTTTGGCGCCGTTGCTGGGGACTGGGGACTTGATTCTAACATCATAATTGATTTGATTTTTATTGGATTAAGGCACCAATTTTTTTAATTCATCTTATTTTAATCCATTTGTTTTTTTAAAGTTTTACAAATTTTTTTTATATGCACGATACCCAAAGATTAAGAGAGAAACCATTCATATATATATCAGAGCTCACTAGGTTCAAGAAGGAAAATCATAGACATTTTTAAGAGGAATCAAGCATAATGCCGAATGATGGTAATCAAGATGCTGATACAAGGGTGTTGTCGGACACATCTATGCTCGGTTTAGGAGGCATAAGGCAAAGCATCACGAGACCAAATGTTGAAGATAACACTTTTGAGATCAAACCAGCTTTGCTGCAGATGCTCCAATCAACCATTCAATTGTATAGGATGCTGAATGAGGATCCAAACGATCATATTGCAAGCTTACTTGAGATTTGTGACACGCTAAAATATAATGGTGTGTTTAGTGATTAAATAAGGTTGAGATTATTCCCATTCACTCTCAAGGACAAGGCTAAAGCTTGGTTGAAATCTTAATCACTTGGTTCATTCACTAATTGGAATGATTTGGCAAGAGCATTCATAGCAAAATATTTTCCACCATCTAAGATAACTAAAGTGGTGAAGGAGATCACTTTATTTCAATAGTTTGAGAACGAGTCTTTAAATGAAGCTTGGGAGAGGTTTATAAAATGGCAGAGGAGTTGCCCACATCATGGAGTACCTAAGGATGTGCTTATAAGGACATTTTATAATGAAGTCACGAGTTCCATAAGGGATTCCATTGATTCTAAGGCTGGTGGATTTTTTATGAGGAAAACAGTGGATAAGGCTGCACAACTTTTGGAGAGGATGGCGCTTGATAGTTGCCTATGGTCCTCTAAGAGAGCTCAAACACCAAAGCAGATAGGAAGGCTAGAAGTTGATATAATAACAGCCTTTTAAGCTTAGATTGCTGCACTAATGAAGCATATTGGCAACCTCACCTACAAAAAATAATTCAACCCTTTTAGGTGAATCTTGTAATTTTTTAGGTTATTCTAATAATGAGTTTGGTGCTTATAATACAGGCATGATGAGGGATGGCTATATGGAGCAAGCTAATTATGTGGGAAATCAATTTCAATAGCAAGCTAACAATCCCTGCTCTAACATTTACAACCCGGGGTGGCGAAATCACCTAAATTTTTCATGGAGTAACAATAATGTGGCTGCACATAACTTCTCTAATAATAATAACTTGCATAGGCAATAAGCAGCACTAGGATTTCTGCATCTACAGTAATATAGGATCGCATCTGTGGAAAATAAGTTAGATAAATTTTTAAATGCCATAACAAATAAGTTATCCAATTATGAGGAGAATCAGAAGAGGATGGAGGCTAAGTTAGATGAAATCACAAGAAATCATGCCTCTTCGATTCACAATATTGAGGTTCAATTTGGTCAACTTGCTCATGCCATATCTATAAGGAACCTAGAAAATTTTCACTGAAATAAACCAAAGGGAGCAATTGAAGGCGATTACACTTAGGAGTGGTAAGGAAGTGCAAACACAAGCTGACATTTCCAATGAGGATGAGGAGCAATATGTCATGGTTGAGGATGAAGTAAAAGAGGAGAGCAAAACAGAGAAAAAGGAAGTTTCTAAATCTACACCTTCCTCTTTTGTGCCAAAGATACCATTCCCTCAAAGATTGAAGAAGCAAAAAATGGAGAGCAATTCTCAAAATTCTTTGAAATTTTCAATAAGCTGTAGATTAATGTTCCTTTTTCTAAAGCAATTGTGCATATGCCCAAATACATCAAGTTCTTGAAGGACCTTATCACAAATAAGCAGCAATGGGATACTCATGAAACAATAGAATTAATAGAGACTTGCAGTTCCATCATCTCCAGCAAGATTCTAACCAAGCTTAAAGATCTAGGGAGTTTTACTATCCCTTATGTAGTTGGTACTCAAGAATTTCCTAGATGTTTATGTGACTTAGGTGCAAGTATTAATCTTATATCATTATCTCTTTTCAGGAAATTGCAGCTTGGAGAGTTGACTTCTACGAACATGACATTGTAGCTAGCATTCCCTAAAGAAGTATCGAAGATGTTCTTGTGAATGTAGATAAATTTATATTTCCTGTGGATTTGTGGTTTTGGACTTTGAAGAGAATAAAAAGTGTCCTTTAATTTTTGGGAGGCCATTTTTGAATACTGGGAGAGTTCTCATAGACGTTCATGAGAGAAAAATAACTCTTAGGGTTGGTGATGAGAGTGTTGAGTTTGTAATGTCTAATTTAATGAAACACCCTTTAGAGGATAAGATGTGTATAAAAGTTGACATTATGATGCATGTGTCAAGGAAGTAAGTTGTTTAAAAGAGCCAAACAAAAAAATTGAGGAGAGTGATGAAAATTGTGAAACTGAGCAAGAGAAAAGATTTGCAAAAACACTTGCACACCTACAATATCTACCCAAGAGGAAGATGAAGAAGAAGAATAGAAGGAAGAAAAGGTTGAGCTTAAACGAGTCAAGAAAATGAAGATGCGGGTTGGCAGTAAATCCTCTATCACGTTGATGCTTTTTGAGAGAAAGTCTGATGAACTATTTGATGAGTTGGAGCATTGCATTGAAGGCATTCAAAGGGAACCAAATAGAGAGGAGTCTTTCCATATTTATTTTTTTTCCTTTTGTTATTTTATTTCATTTTCTTTTCTTTCTTGTGTTTGTTGTCTTTTACACTTAATTTTTAACATTGAGGGCTATGTGAAGATTATGTGTGTGTGTGTGTGGGGGGGGGGGGGGGGGTTGGTATGCGGTGTTAGCTCTTGCATTTGCATATAGTCAGGTTTTAAATTTTATGCTTTATTTGGAATTTTACTATGATTTTTAATTATTTGTCAATTTTTTAAATTTTTAGGGTTGTTTGCATATAGAATTTGTACACTTAAATTTTTGCAATTTATCTAGGTTGATAACTTGTGATTAAGGATATTTGAATCTTTAATAAACTTAATGCTTACTTGGTTTTGAATGATCAAATTTTATGTGTTGATATTTAAGAAAAATATTTGTAAGTGTTACTTAATTTTGATTTGTAATTGATTCTTAGGTCTAGCATGTGAGATGGTTGCATGAAAAAATAAATAGATGAAAAAAAATAAATTTCTCTCTTCTAAATAAGGAGACAACATTTAATTTTAAATCTTTATATGCTCCAAATCTACTCCAATGCTCTAAATAGAGTAAGAGTATCCAAAGGACCCAGTTAGTTGTATCCAAGCTTAGTAGTGCGGGAACGACGGGGAAATACTAAGAGTGGGAAGACTTAGTAGAGAGAACAAAAAAAAATTTGCAAGATGGAGTGTAAAACGCACTTGCTTGTAAAAAAATTTGCTATCTCTTGTGTGTTAGGTTTGAAAGTTGCTATGAGTTGATATAATAGTTCTACTTGCTTCCATTTTTCTTAGGTATTAACTCATAAATTTTTGAGATTTCAACAATAAAGTTTGCTTTTTCACTCGGTAAATTTTATGTCTTTGACCTTAAGTTATGAATTTAGTTTTGAGTTTTAAGTTTTTTTATTAACTTAAGATTATGATTAATAGGTAAGTTAAAGTTTATCAATGTGCTACATTCATTGTTGGTGATAAATGTTCTCAAGTATTTTGCTTGAGGACAAGCAAAAGATTAAGTGTGGGGGTATTTGTTTGTGCAAAAATTTGCATTATTAGCTAGGCTTTTGATTTTGTTAGTTAGTAGTTTCTTGTGTTTTAATTGGTTTTGTTTTGTTAGTTTCTTGGTTTTAACTTTAATTTATGTGTTTTAGGTTGGTTGGATGCCTAATGAAGGAATTTGGATGAGAAAGTCACATTTTGGGTGCGAAGACTCAGCTACTATTGTAGCTAAGGCTGCGACCGCAGGCCAGAGATGAAGGAAATTGGTGCC
>CATIWM010055106.1:0-25668 GCA_949671775.1 Mallotus repandus
GAGATGGAGTGTAAAATGCACTCACCAAAGCTAAAAGCAAAGAAAAGAAAAGATGTTGTGAAATGAAGCGTAAAGCGCATTCACAAACAATTTTTGTTTTTCAAAAAAAATTATAAGCTTAAATGCTCTTCTTCTAGCTTACGTTCATTGGATTTCAAAGAGTTATGTGCTTGGGTTATAATTAATAAATTCTTCATATATGATGTATTTTTGTCTGATTATCTTCCTTAGTAAACAAGTTTCAGTCTCTCTGTTATCGGTTTGCATGTCTTAGAAGCTAAAAGTCTTTGGTTGTAGATGAATTTGTTCTTAAAATTTCAAATTTTAATTTTTGCTTGAGGATAAGCAAAGCTTTTGTGTGGGGGAATTTAATGTATGCAATATTTACATATGTTTAGAGTTGAATTTTTAATGGATTTTGAATTAATAAATAATATTAATTGGTTAGATTTTATATTAATTGGGAAATATTTTTAGTTTAGAGATTTAATTAGGATTTTATTGTTTTTTGTTTAGTTTTAGTCAAATTAGGAGTTTTATTAGTGTTTCCCTTTTTGTAGGAAAGCTTAAAAAGGAATTCCAAAAAGTTAAGGATTTGTACGACATGGCCATGACATGGGCATGTTGCAAGCCATGTCTGCTTCTAGAACTGAAGGAATATTGCACACGGGCATGACATGATCATGTTATAAAAAGTGCATCTTTCTGTGCAAATTGAAGAATTTATGAACATTCAACACGGCTATGACACGGGCATGTGCAAAAGCATGCTACAATATGGAAATTAAGCCCGAAGTGAAGCACGACCATGCTGAAGTCGTGCTGAAAAGAAGAAGACATGACATGGCCATGTCAAGGCCGTGTCGAAGCCATGTCGAACAGAAGAAGGTTTCCTAATTGAAAAAGGAAATGGAATTCAAGGTCGTTTAGGGTTCTATAAGGTTTTCTTATATAAAGGGGCATTCCTTAAACAATAAAAAGAGCCACAAACTAAAGCTCAAAAAGGCGAACAAGGGTTTGAAGATTTCATCGGTGCTTAAATGAGTTTTATCTAAATCTCTTCTTCATTCTCTTGTTATTTATTTTATGTTTGTTATTCTTTCTTAAGCCATGTTTGGCTAAACTCCTTTTAGGGTTTAGGTTAGGAGTAGTTATTCTATGATATGATTGAACACAAGTCTTTTATTAATTTGATTTTTAGTTAATTCTATGCATTAAGCATAATGTCTTGTTATCATTCCAAACCTATTTGATTGCATGTTTATAGGTAAATTCACCAACGATAGTAGGGGGAATTTATCAGCTTAAGACTCATAGGACTTAGACCACTTAACCACAAGAGTAGGTGAGCTCTACGAGGAACAATGACAGTAGGCAGGGTCTATAGTGGTAAAATAATTATTAAAGAACTTAATGAGTTTTGATTAACTTCTTAATCAAGAGAGTAGGTTAAACTTTAATCTTAACATGCTTAATTAAACTTGAGAGAGTCTTTAGGTATTTTAGAACTATTACCTTTAACTGAAATCAATGTTTTTGTTTGTTAAAGTGTTCATGATCTAATTAGAATAGTGAAACTAAACCTAAGCTCTGTGTTTTAACTATTTGATTTTCTCTTAGTTTAATTTGTTTAGATTTATATTATTTGCTTAATTACTTGGTTTGATTTGCTAGCTAAGAATATAGGTAGAAATATTAGTATTCAATATTCAATCCTCGTGGGAATGATATTTTTGTACTACAATTCAAGATCCGTGCACTTGCGGGTTTTCAACACAACACAGAAGAAATGTTTTATACATTTATTATAATTATACCTTTGTAAAAAAAAATTTCATTAGATGCTCCCGATATCTCGTAATCATAAAGATTTTGATTATTTCAAAGTCGAGCTGGATGGACCTATAAAGTAAGCAAAGCTCTTTTAGTTTTCTCCATACATAAGACTTGAATTTGAGATTGAGAATCCAAACTTTTTGCCATTTGAACCAACAAATGTCGGTGATTGTTCAACACTTTATATGCAAATATCATTAGTGCAATTTAAAGTTCTTAACATTCCAATTCAATTAGTTGTTAAATCAAAGACGCATTTAATTAAACAAATTAAAGTTTAATCTGTGATATGTGGCTTAAATTAGCTAAAACTTTGTTGTAATGTATATGCTGTATGAAATTTTTCAAAGCTTGCGAGACCAAACAAGTTATGCTCATCCTTGAATTCATCATTGAGATGCCCCATCTTTGCATTAAAAATTTATGCAACAAAATCATGAACTACTCAAAAAAGTAAGAAAGCGAAATCAAATCACTTTGGAAGTTGAAGATCAAGTGTGCTAATCAGCAAAGAGTTAAAAAAAAAAAAGAGCTTTGGGTTGGGTTGAGTTTCAAGTAGATCAAGGAAGCATTGAGGTAAGAATCTTTGAATGATTATAAGGATTATTGTAGAATGTATATGAGATTAGATTAAAGTTGTATGCATGGAGATTTAGATACAGAATTCTTGAAATTCATAGGTTGTTAATGTTGAGTTTGAGTAAGAACTAAGAAGCTCTTTATGAATGCTGGTTAGGAGCTATTTGTGGCCCCAAAATAGAGTTTGTCAAAGCAGCGAGGCGACAAAGAGAAGGCAAGCTTTGAAAGTGAGTGGTTCTCACCGATCCTTGATTCAAATTTTAGCTCTTTGATTCTATTGTACTCTTAAGTTTCAGTGTTGCTCATGTTTGTGATGTCTAAATGCTAAGTTTGGCTCAATTGCTTTGGTTCAATGTTGAGTTTTGTCTCGTTCTTGTATTTTTGAACTTTGAATATCCCATGGCTTGAGTTATGTTGCTTATTTATGTAAATTCCTTCCGGTTTTAGCTACAAATAAACATAAGAATTGCTTATCTTAAACCATCAAGTTCATTGTCAAAGGAATTGTTGTTGTGTAATGTCAAGTTTACCGTTGAAATTTAATTCTAAAGCAGCTCTGAAACTCACTTGTATCTGTGTTACATCTTTGACAATTTTTTTTTGTTCAATTCCCTTTTGAAACAAGTTGAATTAAACCTCTTATTTTGCTGTAATTATGTAGCTCTATTAATTTGTTTGCTGCTGATCACCATTGAAAGAAAATGCAGAAAAAGAGAACTTAAATGACTTCCAAATGAGATTTAAAAATATATCTATATAATGTGGAAGAGAAGTGGGTGATTAGCTGCTATTAATTTGTGTTTTGCTGCAGAAAACGTGTGTTTTGCTGCTGTTGATTATGCACATTTTGCTGCTGTCCCAAGTGAGTTTGCAGAAGTGTTACATGTTAAAGAAAATGTGAAGATGGTGTTAAGTAAATTCAAAATGATGTTTTTAAAACTGAACAGAAATGAAGAGAAGTTATTGTGCTTTATAACATTAATTTTTATTCAACTTTCCTTTTGTTGAACTAAAGATGAAATTTCTAAAAGAAATTATATGTATATAAGAAATTACATGAGTTTTATTCTGTGTTGCAAATTCTTTACAAAGTGGTTATTCTTGGGTAATTGAGTTGGGTTTGATTTCTTATATCTCTACCTTGACTCTGTAGTACCTTTCTCAATTCCCATTTAAGTTATATTAAAGTTTGATAGTTTTACTCTTAACATTACTTTAAAATAAATGATTTTTTGAATTTTTTTATGTGGCCGAAAATTTGAGTATTTTGAAACTGAGTTTTATACAGCCTTGTTAAAGATCATAAACTTGTAGTGCAAAAATTAATGAGCTGAATAACAAACACGAGTTGAAGCTACATCAGTTAAGATTATTAATCACGTGTTTTGGAAACTTTATGGTCATAAAGTTCGTGATAAAAATTTTTGTATACTTGAGAATTTAGCACTTGAATTATAAATATATTTTGGAAGCTTAATATATATATATATTTCTAAATATTGATTATTAAATTAATTTTGCTTGCTTAATTAAGCTATTTCCTATTTTATTTTAATAAAAAATAAGTCTTGCTTTTAAATTGGTAGATACATGTGTATTTTATTTAAGGGAAAAGTACAGAAAATCACCCTACAGTTTCACGGTTTTAAACTTTTAAGTTTGTGGTTTTTTTTTTGTGACACTTTTAAGTACGTGTTTTACCTATTACACACTTTTCAGTATATATGTCTAACATCATTAACTTCATCCTACACGGCACCTACGTGTCAGCACCACATAATGTCTATGTCAGTGCCATAATATCCACGTCAACGTCACATAGGATGAAGTTAATAGTGATAGACGCATATACTAACAAGTGTGTAATGGCTAAAACACGTACTTAAAAGTGTCACAAAAACCACGTACTTAAAAGTCTAAAACTGTGAAACCACAGGGTGACTTTTCATACCAGCTAAGGTAAATATTTGAGATAAATATTTCTGGTATGTATCTAAATTAAGCATAAGTATTAACATTAATATGTGAAAGATAAATAAATATTTAATATCATAAATGTCTGAGTACTTTCTAAATATTTTCTACACCTCTTGTTTAAGAATTAAATTTTTTATGAATATTTCTAAAATGCTAGTGAACTTAATGTATTTATTTTGGGAATGCTGAGAAATATACTCGAATACAAAAATAAATATCTAAAGGAATTAACTAGCAAAATGCTCACTTTCGAGCTAATGCATTTCCGACTTTGAAATTTATGAATGAGCAGTTAAGAGCACAATTGTATGATTTTAATATAGAATATATCTCTATTATAAGAATATGATATGTGATTATCAATATTTTTATGCCACGACTGTCATGGAGTATAACGAGTCTTGTATGAGATTTTAATTATAGTTTTCTGTAAAAGACTGTTATGAGATGAGTCGACTGTATTGGCCAATAAATAATAACTATCTTAGGGACAACGCATAAATTCATTAAGCCTCTACGGCGAATTTATGTGGTTACAATATACGCATATTGAATTTATAAGTTAATATACTATGAGAAGGAGTTATATTTTGTAGTGCTCCGAGAAGGAGTGATATTTCATTTCGCTCTGAGAAAGAGTTATTATTTCAAATTTCTATGAGATGGCTATGTAAATATATTTTTTTGAAAAAGAGTTAACTATAAATTTGTCTTTTTAAAAAATATAACGTATTTATTTTTGTGTCATGTCTAGTATGTTATATACAAGTCAGGAGTTAAATATATCTAGACATGGGTATTTGGGCTCTAAAGCTCGGATTTAAAATTTGTGAAAACACATTGAGAATTATAATATGTGGAATCCTGAGGTAATTAAAGAAATAAATATTATAACATTTGATATTAAATAAAATAATTTTTAATGTTTCATTCAATTATTTCGACTAACGAATTTAAATTTGAATATTTCTTCTACTGTTATCACTTCTGTATTCATTATCGATTCAATTTTTTGTATTGTTGTTATACTTTCTTTAGTTACTCATTGGGTAATTTCCTTACAAAATTACTCACACTCACTTTCTTGTATATTTTTCAGTATAGGCTATATATATTAGTTGCACTGTTAGAGACTTTCATATGGTGATGCAGTGGAGCACCTTGACTTATGAGGTTTCTGAGTTAGAGACGAGGAAGAAGTACGTCATATGTCATGACAGATATGTTGAGTTTGCTTTCAGGGTTAATATAGAGCCGATTAGAGTGGATGTGAGTATTACAGCCCTTAGGGAGGAGTATGTGGATTCTGTGTGTACCATTATTGTTGTGTGTTATTTTACACATGTTCTTAAGTTGAATTTTAATGAATTTTAAATAAATAGTTAGTAATAATATGGAAAGATTTAAGTTTAATTAGGCATTTGTTTAATTTGGGTATTCATTCTTGTTTTCTAATGATTTTTAGTTTATTTAGTTGAATTAGGTGTTTTTATTTAATATTAATAAATATTTCCCTTTTTGGTAGGTAAGTCTAGAAAGGAATTCCAAAATAATCAAGGACTGGTGCGACATGGGTTCTGTCACACCATGATGGAAGTCGTGTAAACAGCATGGGATGGCATCCATGATATTACATATTCAGGGGTCAAGCTAATGACCTTAAATTAACGCTTGTTGGGAGGCAACCCAACGTGTTTTGATTTATTTCTTTAGGTTTATTTTTAGTTCGGTTTTCTCTTTTATTTTTCTTAGTTTTTGTTATTTTATTTTGTAGGTCATCCAACATTTGGAGAGAGCACAAAAGGAAGAAAACGCTTACTAGGGAAGTCCACATTTTATTTTTTTCTAATTCTAATATTTTTGTCATTGCGGACAATTTCATAGATAAGTGTGGGGGAGCATGCCAAATGTTAGGATTATGTTTTTATGTTGTATGATTGTGTGTTTTATTTATTTTTGCATGTGTATTAATTAAATAAAGAAAATAAAAAAAATGATAAGATTTATTAACTTTCAACTCGATTTCTCTATATTTTTGTGACGCCTGTCCTTAAAATCTTTTGCTTTAGTTTTTATGCAAAATTGATGCTCAACTATTAGTGTGCATTTTTTATTCAATTATCAAAATATTGAATGGTTTATTAATTAAGATAGTTGAACATGGTCATTATGTATTAAAGATTTAGTTCTTACAACCGCATGAATTGATAGATTTTTTAGCATGATTTTGGGAGATTGAGTGAGATTTTATATAAAAAAAGTTCTCTCTTTTCTTAAGAGCAATGTTTAAATCTAAATTTTTATGCTCTGAATATACTTCAATGCTCTTAATAGAGTGAGTATTAAAATGACCCACCTAGCGGTATCCACGCTTAGTAGTGTAGGAACAGCGGGGGATTACTAAGAGTGGGAAGATCAGATTTGAGAGATAAAAAGGATGAGATGGAGCATAAAACACAATAAAAGAAAAGATATTGTGAAATGGAGTGTAAAACGCATTCACAATCAATTTTATTTTTCTCCTAGGGTCATGTTTATTAGATTTCAAATAGGTAATGTGCTTGGGTTGTGATTAGTAAATTATTCATATATGGTGTATTTTTGTCTAATTATCTTTTTTAGTAAACATGTTTCAGTCTCAGTGTTGCCAACTTGCATGTCTTAGAAAGTTACTAAGCTAGTGTTTAAATGTTCAAATTTGATTTTTGCTTAAGGACAAGCAAAGCTCTAGTGTGGGGGAATTTGTTGTGTGTTATTTTACACTTGTTCTTGAGTTAAATTTTAATGAATTTTGAATAATGAATAAATGGTTCGTAATAATTAGGAAAGATTTAAGTTTAATTAGGCATTTGTTTAATTTGGGTATTCATTCTTGTTTCCTAATGATTTTTGGTTTATTTAGTTGAATTAGGTGTTTTGATTTAATATTAATAAATATTTCCCTTTTTGGTAGGAAGGAATTCCAAAATAATCAAGGACTGGGGCGACGTGGGTTTTGTCTCTCTATGATGGAAGCCGTGTCAACAGCATGGGATGACTCACACCATGAGGGAAGCCATATTCTCTTCTATGCAAATTGAAGAATCTCGAGAAGGTCAGTATAGGATATGTCATGCTATGATAGAAGCCATGCTATAAAATCAATGATGTGTCACCACCTATGTCATCTCATGCTTGAAATTATGACAAGTAGAGAAAACTTCCTTTTTAAGAATTCAACTGCAAGTAGGTTTTTCATGAGACCTAGCTTATAAAAGGGGATATAAGAGAGCTATAAAGAATTTTTTAAGAGGGGAATAAAGAGGGGATTAGATAAAAAAAAAATACAAATAAGAGTTCAAGAAGTCAAACAAGGGTTTGAAGATTGAAGCGTGCTTAAACGAGTTTTATCTATTCTTTTTCTTCATTCTCTTATTATTTATTTTATGTTTGTAATTCTTTTTAAATCTGTGTTTGGCTAAACTATATTTTAGAGTTTGGTTTTGGAATAGCTAGTTAGAATTATTTGTATTTTTATTTCTTAATTAATGATTTGATTTTCAATCAATTTTATGAGTTGTGCTTAATGTCTTGTGTTCAATTAAGGTCCCAATTGTTTGCATGTTTATGGGTAGATTGCTATCAACAAAAGTTGAGTAATTTACTAGCTTATAACTCATAAAACTTAGGAACCTCGATCACAAAAGTAGACGAATCCTTTAGGGATCAATAATTGCTAAAGAACTTAATGAACCCTAATTAATTGACTTGACCATGAAAATAGGCGGTAATTAGTTTTTGCAAGCTTGAATGATCTCAAAAGAGATGTTAGGTAATTTAGAGTAGTTTACACTTGATTATAATGAATGAAATAGTTGAACTTAATTCCGTAATTCAAGTCTTAACAAGTGAAAGAAACCCAATCTCTGGTTTATTCCCATTGATTTAATTAGATTAATTAGAGTAGATATTTTATTTTAATTTATTTAATTTAATTCTTCAATTTAATTTAATTTGTGCTAGATAGGGAAAATCAATTGATAATTAGTACTTAGTACCCTTTCCTTGTGGGAACGATACTTTACTGATCACTTTATTACTTGCCATGATCCGTACACTTACAGAGTTGTGCTAACAATTATATGAGTCATTTATTGCACTAGCACTAGAGTTTAGGTCTCTCTGGCTTGGATATGAGTTGGGCAAGATGAGATCCATTTTTGTATTTTTGTTGTTTGCCTAGCTTATTTCCCCTTGGACTGTGACTAATGTACTTTTTGCTTATTTATGGAAAGTGGTTGGTTCCTACTATGGCCTAGGATGTGCTAAAGGATGAAGCATATTTAGAACCCTCTAAGGGAGGTGCTTTTAAGAGAGGGTTATCAAAATATTTATGTGTATTTTATTTTACTTGTATTTTTATAAAACCTGTACTCCTGTATTTTATTAAGGATGTTTAATGCTAAGGTGACAGGACACCTTACCTACCATGTATATATTTGTTTTAAGTCAAGATATCAAATACAGCTTGCCATCATTTAAAAATTTCTGGAAGTTAGTTATTATGTATATATATATAATTATGTTGTTTGTATATTCAAGAGATATCATATGGATAGAATATTGAGGTTAGCTATGTAGGTAGCACTTCTCTCTAACGGTATCGCCATCGATAATGAGATGATATCTAGTGGTACTAGAGGGGAGGGGTATTACAGTTTAAATTAGTATTAGAGCAATTGGTTGCCAGATTCTGTAGACAATAAGAAACACTAGTTTTGAAGGATATTATCTATGAATTTAAGGTTGATGGCAAGCGATATTAAAGTATTTGATTTTCAATTTCTGGATATTGATAGATGGCAAGAATTAGAGGTGGTCGTATAGGAGGTTGAGGTCATGGTCATGGACGAGGTCATCGTAGAGGTAGAGGCCTAAAACGAGGAAACAAACCCGGTAGAGAGAATCTTGTAGAATGGGCTAGTCATTCGACTAGCAATCGAGCATCATAACGAGAATTATCTCTGTCATCAATGTCAGTAAGCAATGATGATGAATCATTGAATGCTCGTATAGATAGCCAATAAGATTGTTTAGTACCGGTAGTATTTACATCAATCTTTAAGAATATGCCTAGGAGAGCATGCAATAATTGTTAACCATAGCTGCCTGTAGAGCAGGTGATTGTGCTAAATCCGCAAGCGCCACCAGCAGTACATATAGATGCTGCTGATTTGGCACGCATTATGATGGTTGAAAAAAGAAGTATAAGAAGCCGGGATATATTATTGAACATGCCAAGAAATGTAGGGCATATGATTTTTATATGACATTAGACGCTAGTCAAGTTGACAAGTGGGTTAAGATAGTAGATAAAGCTTTTACCACATTACTATTTGATAAGGCAGATGAATGGTTAACTCGAATTAAGAATCTGTATAGAGAAACTTTTACTTGGTAAGTATTCAAGGAGGAGTTTAATAAGGAATACTTGACTAAAACATACCGAAAGCATAAGAAGGCATCTTTTGTGAATTTGGTGGAAGATTCCATGACTGTTAGAGAGTATACTGATAAGTTTGAGGACTTGTATAAGTATGCTAAGGATGTCTATCCCACTGAGGAAATGAAAATTGAGAAATTTCGAGATGGATTGCATATCTCTTTACATGGGAAGTTAAATTTATATGTTGGCACATCTTTTAGTGGTTGGGTTGAGAATGCCAAAGAGCAAGAGAGATTGGATATGGAGTTGGAGACTGCAAGTCATGCAAAGTCTCGATATCATGAAGGAAGTTCTAAACAGTTTTGAAGGAGAAGTGGAAATAAGAAGTCTAGATTTTTCCCATATTCAAGGAATAACATGGGAACAAGAAGGAATAACAGGCCTCAGGGAAGTAGTACGTCTGTAAGACAACCAATGGCACCACCCAGGCCAGTTAATGCTCAATTTGAGAGAAATGTTATTCCTTTGTTCAATGTGTGTAACAAGAATAACTTTGGTAACTGTGGGAATGGTGGAGCACAACATTATAACTGTAATGAAATGGGGCACTATGCTTGTGAGTGCCCAAAGAAAGTATTGAGAGAGCAATTGGTTCAAGGCTCAAATGCTCCAAGGAATGGTAGAGCTAGAAGGCCACCAAATCCTACTAGGCTTATAGTTGTATGAAGTGAAGCAAGTTGAATGTCTTTACCATCCTAAAATAGAGCTGTTGGATAAGCAAATGCACCTAGTAATGTGCAACAGGCAAGGGTATATGCAGTAACAAAGCATGATGCCGAGAACGCACCAAATGTGATAATGAGTACGACTTATATATCAAATAAGTTAGCGCGTATTTTAATTGATCTTGGTGCTACTTTCTCATTCATGTCAGTTGTATTTCCCATGCATAATAATCTTAAGTCCTGTGGTAGGATAGATCCAATATGCCAATGGGAACAAGTGTAATTTGTGATTCGACTATCAAAGATGTCTCTATGAGATTGGGAGAAGCTAAAATAAAGTAGAATTTTATACCATTGCCAATTAACAAGTTTAATGTTATACTTGGCATGGATGGTCTAAGTCAATATCGGGCAAGTGTGAATTACTATGAACAGAAAGTAGATTTTAAAATGGAAGATGGAAGGAAAATAAGTTTTGTGAGTGAAGGTAAGAAAGCAACCACTAAGATTATGTCAGCCATGATGGTGATGGAGTATTTAAGAACAGGTTGTGAAGCTTTCTTAGCTTCTGTGATAGATAAAAGTAAGGAATAGGTGCCAATAAAAGAGTTACCTATTGTGAATGAATTTGAGGATGTATTTCTAGGAGAATTGCTAGGTTTACCGCCTGAAAGAGAAATTGAATTCAAAATTGAACTATTACCAGGTACAATGCCTATTTCCCAACCACCATATCAAATGGCTCCAGCTGAACTAAAGGAGTTGAAAGTGCAACTACAAGAGTTGTTGGATGAAGGATTTATCCGACCTAGTTTTTCTCTTTAGGGTGCACTTGTGTTATTTGTGAAGAAAAAGGATGGATCGTTGCATTTGTGCATTGATTACAGACAGCTAAATAAGGTTACTATTCAAAATAAGTATCCTTTACTAAGAATTGAAGACCTATTTGATTAATTATAAGGAGCAGTGGTATTCTCAAAGATACATTTAAGGTCTGGATACCACCAACTAAGGATTTAGGAGTCAAATGTTCCTAAGACTGCTTAGGATGAGATACAGGCATTATGAGTTCTTGGTAATGCCGTATGGATTAACAAATGCACCAGTTGCATTTATGGACTTAATGAACCAAGTGTTCAAGCAATATCTAGAAAAGTTTGTAATCTGGTGTATTCGAAGTCAAAAGAGGAACATGAAGAGCATTTGAGAACAATGTTAGAAATTTTGAGAAGTAAATAACTGTATGTGAAATTAAATAAATGTGAATTTTGGTTGGATAAGTTTATTTTTCTAGGACACGTGATATCTGTAGAAAGGGTATACGTTGATCCTAATAAAGTTGCTGCAATTGTGAACTCAGAGACACATGAGAATGTGACAAAAGTCTGAAGTTTCTTAGGCTTGGCAGGATATTATAAGAGGTTTGTTCAGGATTTTTCAATAATTATATCACCTTTGAGAAAATTATTGAGAAAGAATGTGAAATTTGACTGGACTCCTGATTACCAACAAAGCTTTGTAATTTTGAAAGAGAAATTGATTACTGTACTAGTGTTATCATTGCTAGTTGAAGGAGACAAATATGTGGTATATAGTGACGCTTCACAACAAGGACTTGGTTGTGTATTGATGCAAGATGGAAAGGTGAATGCTTATGCATTAGGGCAACTAAGACCCCATGAGCAAAACTATCCCATACATAATTTGGAATTTGCCATAGTAATTTTTACGCAAAAAATATGGAGACATTATTTGTATAGTGAAACATGCCAGATTTTCACCAATCACAAGAGTTTAAAATATATCATGAGTCATAAGGAATTAAACTTAAGTCAAAGAAGATGGGTGGAATTTTTGAAGGATTATGACTACACTTTTGAATGCCATACTAATAAAGCCAATGTAGTGGTAGATGCACCTAGTCAGAAATCAATGGGAAATTTATACTATGTACGTGCAAGAAGAGTACCGTTGTTGAAGGAACTAATGAGGCTAAGTGTGAACTTGACTTTAGATGATTCAGAAGGTATTTTGGCTATTTTAAAAGTAAGACCACTACTTCTGGAAAGAATTATGCAAGCATAAATGACTGATAATGAAGCAGAAAAGTTACAAAAAGAAATTAAAGATGGAAAGAAGAAGGATGTAACTTATGACGGTGACAGGATATTGAGACTAGGAAAGAGAATATTTGTTATGAATGTGAATAACTTAAGAAGAGAAATTTTAGAAGAAGCTCATTGCTCTGCCTATGCAATGCATCCAGGTAGTACAAAAATGAATAGAACTCTAAAGAAACATTACTAGTGGTAAGGGATGAAAAAAGACATAGCAGATTATGTTTCTAAGTGCTTGTCTTATCAGTAGGTTAAAGTTGAGCACAAACATCCAACTGGTTTTTGCCTATACAAAAATGGAAATGGGAACATATCACGATGGATTTTGTAGTTGGTTTTCCAATGACTCAGCAAGGGAACAATGCTACATGAGTAATTGTACATCGACTAACGAAGTCAATGCATTTCCTGCCAATCATGATAAGTTATAGTCTGAACAAGTTAGCAAAATTATACATCAAAGAGGTCATAAGATTGCATGGGATGCCAGTATCTATTGTATCAGATCAAGACCCGAGATTCACTT
Organism: Mallotus repandus; assembly: GCA_949671775.1. Taxonomy (NCBI): domain Eukaryota; kingdom Viridiplantae; phylum Streptophyta; class Magnoliopsida; order Malpighiales; family Euphorbiaceae; genus Mallotus; species Mallotus repandus. Next base: position 13,186 of record CATIWM010055106.1, read on the forward strand.
TGCGATTTTGGCTGAGTTAACAAGAAGCTTTAGGTATTAAATTAAAATTTAGTACTACTTTTCATCCTTAAACAGATGAACAATCAGAGAGAACTATACAAGTACTTGAAGATATGTTAAGAGCCAGTGCTCTTAACTTTAGTGGAAACTGGTACGACTAATGGAATTTGCTTATAATAACAGTGATCAGAGTATTATGGATATGGCACTATTTAAGGCTCTATATGGAAGAAAGTGTAGGACACCAATTTACGGGGAAGAAGCTAGAGAAAGAAAATTGTTCGATCCAGAATTATTTCAAATGACCACTAACAATATCCAACTAGTTCGAGCAAATCTCAAAGCGGCTCAAGATAGACAACAAAGTTATTCAAATCTCAAATTAGCCGATATTGAATATAATGTGGGCAATAAAGTATTTTTGAAAATATCACCATGGAAAGGTGTGATTAGATTTGGAAAATGAGGGAAGTTAAGCCTGAGATTTATTAGACCATACAAAGTAGTTGAGTGTGTGGGACCATAGCTTATCGGTTAGTGCTACCACCCAAGTTAATTGGTGTACATGATGTAATCCATGTCTCAATGCTACAAAAGTATATAAGTGATCCTTCGCATATCTTATAATAGCAACCGGTGGAACTAAAAGAAAATTTGAGCTATGAAGAGGAGCCTATAGCTATTTTAGCTAAAGATAAAAAAGTGTTGAGGAATAAGATTATACAATTAGTCAAAGTGCTATAGAAGAATCACTCTCAGGAAGAGGCAACGTGGGAAAGAGAAGAAGATATTAGGTGACAATACCCAAACCTATTATTTTTTATTATTTCACAAGGTAAGCATGTTACCTAAATTTCAAGGACAAAATTTATTTTAGTGGGGAAGAATTATCACATCTGTATCCTCGGACATACTAAATTGAAGATTTATTATTATTTAAATAATTAATTAAATCCAAAATCAATGGAAACGATAAATGGAAGGGCTGAATTAATTTGAAATAAAAGAGAAAATGGTTCTATTGAAAGGAATTTTAGATCAATAAGGGTATAATTAAAGTAGGAAGAAAGAAGTAAGGGTGTATTTACAAAAAGAGGTTGAGGTGTCAAGAGAATTTCATGCAAGTAGACACCTGTCTAATTATAAATAAATAATAATAATAATAATAATAGTAATACTAATAAATATTTAATAAAAGAAACTTGGGTGTATTGTAGATGAGGTGTCAAAATGCATGTAAGTTTAATTTTACACCTAGAATTTTGTTTAAAAAATAAGAAGAGAACTCTTCTCTGCGTTAAGAAGAGAAAAGCGTGAGAGAGAGAGAGAGAAAGAGATAGAGAGAGAGCATAAAAGAGAGCACAAGTTATCTTACATGTGGATGGAGAAGAGTTTCAAAACTTTGATTCTTCTCTAGAAGCAAGAAACCAAAACCAAATCTCTTGGGAAGTTGAAGACCAAGTGAGCTAATCAGCAAAGAGTTAAAAAAATATAGAACAAGAGCTTTGGGTTGGGTTGAGTTTTGGGTAGATCAAGGAAGAATTGAGGTAAGTATCTTTGAATGATTATAAGGATTATTGTATAATGTACATGAGATTAGATTAAAGTTGCATGCATGGAGATTTAGATACAGAATTCTTAAAACTCATAGGTTGTTAATGTTGAGTTTGAGTAAGAACTAAAAAGTTCTTTATGAATGCTGGTTAGGAGCTATTTGTGGCCCTATAATAGATTCTACCAAAGCAACAAGGGAATAAAGAGAAGGCAAGCTTTGAAAGTGAGTGGTTCTCAACGATCCTTAATGCAAATTTTGATTATTTGATTCTGCTGAATTCTTGAGTATCAGTGTTGCTCATGTTTGCAATTTCTAAATGCTAAGTTTGGCTCAATTACTTATGTTCAATATTAGGTTCTGTCTTATCCTTGTATGTTGAACTTTGAATATCCTATGGCTTGAGTTATGTTGCTTATTTACGTAAATTCCTTTCGGTTTTAGCTGCAATAAACATGAGAATTGTTTGGCTTAAACCATTAACTTCATTATCAAAGGAATTGCTAATGTGTTATGTCAAGTTTACCATTGAAATTTAATTCTGAAGTAGCCCTGAAACTCACTTGTTTCTGTGTTACATCTTTGACAATTTCATTGTTCAACTCCTTTTTGAAACAAGTTGAATTAAACCTCTTATTTTGCTGTAATTATGTAGCTCTATTAATTTTTTTGCTGATCACCATCAAAAGAAAATGTAGAAAAGGGGAACTTAAATGACTTCTAAGTGAGATTTAAGAATATATCTATATAATGTGGAAGAGAAGTAGGTGATTAGTTGCCATTAATTTCTGTTTTGTAGCAAAAAATGTGTGTTTTACTGTTGTTTATTATGCACATTTTGCTATTGTCCTAAGTGAGTTTTGCAGCAGTGTTACATATTAAAGAAAATGGGAAAATGGTGTTAAGTAAATTCAAAATGATGTTCTTAAAACTGAAAAGAAATGAAGAGAAGTGAATGTGCTTTGTAACCTAAATTTTTATTCAACTTGCTTTTGTTGAACTAAAGACAAAATTTATAAAAGAAATTATATGTATATAAGAAATTACATGAGTTTTATTCTATGTTACAAATTCTTTACAAATTGATTATTCTTGGGCAATTGAGGTGGGTTTGGTTACTTATATGTCTACCTTGACTTAGTAGTACCTTTCTCAATTCCCATTTAACTTAATTAAGGTTTGATAGTTTTACTCTTAACATTACTTTAAAATAAATGATTTTATGAATTTTTTTCATGTGGCCGAAAATTTTAGTATTTTGAAACTAAGTTTTATAGAGCCTTGTTAAATATCGTAGACTTGTAATGCAAAAATTAATGAGCTGAATAACGAACACGAGTTGCAGGTACACCGGTTAAGATTATTAATCACGTGTTTTGGAAACCTTATGGTCATAAAGGTCTTAATCAAAATTTTTGCATACTTGAGAATTTAGCACTTAAATTATAAATATATTTCGGAAACCTTATTGATACCCCTTAAGTATATTCCTATTCAATTGATAACTTATATTCCTAAATTAAAGTAACTTGTAGAGCAAGGAGGACCAAATCCAGGTAGGAAAGAGCATTCCTCATCAGGAGAAGTCCTTCATTAGGAAGACTTCTAGATAAAAAAAAAACTACCTCAAACAAGGATGAATCCTATAAGGAAGCGGAATACTATTCCTCTCAGGTTTGAGCATCCATTCCCTATAAATACCCCTCACTTATCTTCATACTATTCATTCCATTCTCTTATTCTCTCATTATCCCTCTAAATTCTCTCTCTACCCTCTCTGACTTAAGCATCAGAGGGTTTATGGGGGAAACCCAACATCTCACCTTGCTTCTTTATTTATTACTTGACCATAAGACTCGGAGGTTCCAAAATCAAGTTATCAAGTGGCAACATCTGTGGGAATTTCTTGAGTCAAAACCATCACAAATCTACCAAGCTAAGCAACTCTAAACATGGAATCGAGTCCACCGCCAGCTGCCAATACCCAGATCAATCCACCAGGGACAACCCTAGACACTCCCATCACTCCTTCAGCTCCGATTCCTCCCAGTAACCTGTCAGCCCCCATCCTACCCGTTGATCCTTTAGCTCTTATCTATCATGTGGGACCATAATCTCAAATCCCTTTCTCTAAAAGTACCGAAGGATGGGCAACCCTAGGCACGATTTTTCCATATTACACCCCCCTACATCATACTAGCCAACCTATCTCTTATGTACCCTTCCCAAGCCTTTCAGGAACCCCGATTACAAACACACCAGATCTCAACATAATAGCCTAATCACTCAATTCACCTGCTTTAAATAAAGAGGCAATGATCCAAAACATCTAGGCTCAAATAACCCTCATGCAATAATAACTGAATGCCTTAATTTAAGAGAATAATCTCGGAGCTGTAATCTGGAGAACAATGTTATCATACCATCTGTGGCATCTCAGAGTACTCCCAGAAGGGACAAAGAAGCTCAGAAAGACCCGAAAGGGGATTCGAGTATAAGTCGTCCCATATCTCTTCATTTTGGACTAAGATAATGCTCCAAAATGTGAACGATGAAATATTGTGCTGAGTCTTCTCGAGTACGCTCATAAAAAATGCTTAGAGGTGGTTCCACCAGCTTCCTAAAAATTCAGTTTCATCCTTAAAGAATTGGTAGCGAAGTTCAGAACCTGATTCATCACCAATATCCCACCTGCGAAGAATATAAATGATCTTCGGCTGTGCAAGTAAGAAGCCACGAAATCACTGAGAAGATACTTAGATAGATTCAATAAAGTTGCCATGTAGATCAAGAACTTAAGCGATGAAGTGGCCATAGAGGCAATGAAAAATGGGACACGGTTAGGAAAGCTGAAAGATAAGATCATGACTAAAGAGCCCACTACCTTCTCTGAGGTTATGTCTATGGCGATGAAGCTAATAAAACTCAATGAAGACAGAAGGCTGCAGCAGGATGATGACAGAATACCTTTCAAAAGGGATGAAAAGTTTGAGCTAAGGAGACCTAAAGTCCAACGTCCTTACTTCAGAAGTTTGGTGGGAAACCCGATGGCTAGACCTAAGAAAGAAATTGAAAATTATACCCCTCTGAATGCTCCAAAATCACATATCCTTCTATGGATCGAGACAAATGGGGTAGGAATACCTATACCAAGAAGATCGAGCTCTAATAAAAGAGCAATGCAAGATAGAAGATTCTACTCCCAATATCACTGAGAATATGGCCATGACACCGACGACTGCCAGGAATTAAGAAAAACCATAGAACAACTAATATAGAATGGCAAACTCAAAAAATTCACTAACACATCCCGAAGACACCGAGATTCCAAAGACAAGAATAGAGGTAGCTAGAGTTGTTAATATGATAGTTGGAGGAGAAGCACCTAAAGAAAAAAGGATGAAAAGAAATCAGAGAAAAGAAAGCCAACTGTAAAGGCCAACCATCCTATTTAGACCAGAAGATAAAGAACATGCCCGACATCCTCATAATGATGCCTTAGTGGTAAGCGCATACATTTGAAATTATTTGGTGAAAAGGTTTCTAATAGATGACAGAAGTGCCATCAATGCACTCTCATGGAGCGCATACCAGGCTATAGGAGACTCAATTGTTGATCTTAAAACCATTAAGAATCCCATCACAAGATTTTGTTGAGGTATGACTCAGCCTATGGGGATAGTGGAGCTAACAATAGAATTTGGAGACCAAGAAGCTGGGGGTGTAAAAGTCATCAAATCTTTATTCAACATCATGGACCTTTCACTCACTTATAATGGTATCATCGGAAGACCCATTCTGTATGAACTCGATGCAACCACGAGCATTAGGCGATTGACCATTAAGATCCCTCTAGAAGACCAAGTCATAACCATACATAGAGATTAGTCCATGGCAAGACAATATTACCAATTGGTTGTTAAACCTCAACTGGAAGCATTTCCCCTGGCATCTTTAGAAGTAGAGAAACAGGGGGCCAATCCAGAACTAGTTGAGCAAGTTCAGACGCTACACATAGATAGAGGAAAAATAGTCAAAATTGGAGGCGAGCTTGACAGAAATATCAAGCAAAGTATCAGTGAAGTTCTTAACAAACACTCAAATAGCTTTGCCTCCAAAGCCATCGAGATTATGGGTGCCGATCCTCGGATTATGTCATATAGCCTAAACAACCTGCTGGGAAAGAAACATGTAGTCTAGAAGAAAAGGAAATTTGTGCACAAAAGATAGAAAGTGATTGAGGAAGAAACAAAGAAGCTGTTAGATGCTGGATTTATAAGGGTAGTCACACATCCAGAATGGGTAGCCAATGTGGTCCTGGTTAAAAAAAGCTAATGGGAAGTACAGAATGTGTGTTTACTACACGAACATCAATAAAGAATAGCCTAAAGACAGTTATCCATTACCAATAATTGACCTATTGGTAGATTCAACAACTTGCCACTACTTATATAGCTTTATTGATGCAGCTCAAAGGTACCATCAGATTCCAACGAAAAAAGAAGATGAAGAAAAAATGTCATTCGTCACTCATGAAGGCCTTTACTGCTACAAGGTCATGCCTTTTGGGCTAAAAAATGCTGGAACCACTTACCAAAGGCTGATGAATCGTGTGTTTCAAGATCATATAGGGAAGAATGTAGAAGTATATGTGGATGACATTATAGTCAAAAGCCATCATTTAGAGCAACATGCTGAGGATCTCGAGCAAATTCTCAGTCTATCATACCAATACCAGATCAAGCTAAGCCCAGATATGTGCATATTAGGAGTAAAAGCAGGAAAATTCTTAGGCTTCATGATCTCAAACAAGGGAATAGCAGCAAACCCAGAGAAGATGGAAGCTATTCTAAACATGAAAGCTCTAATGTCACTAAACGAGCTTCAAACACTCAATGGCAGAATTACGACTCTTGAAAGATTCATCTCATGCTTAGCAAAGAAGTGCTTGCCCCTATTCCGAACCTTCAAGAATTTAAAAAACTTTGAATGGAATGACGAATGTCAAGTAGCTTTTGAAGAAATTAAGAAGTTCTTGACTTTGCCTCCATTGCTCAACAGGCCAGTCCCGGGCGAGACATTGTATTTATACCTTTATGTTGGTTATGAGTCCATAGCGTTGGTATTAATGTGAGAATAAGGAAGCCAACCAAGCACGGTCTACTATATTAGAAAGATCCTTAGAGGCTCGGAAATATGGTATCCCAAATTAGACAAGCTCACTGTAATAGTTGTCCACGCGTCTAAGAAGCTCAAACAGTACTTTCAAGCCCACTCTATAGTTGTCAGAACTATCTTCCCTTTGAGGAAAATTCTACAAAGGCCAAAATCTTCTGGATGATTGGTCTAATGGTCAGTTCAACAAGGAGAATCCAACATCAGCTACGAGCATTGCCAGCAGATAAAAGCTCAGGCATGACGGTGGAGGAAGCAATCTCTCTTTTGTATCCGAAATGGAGACTCTACATAGATGGAGCATCTAAGGCATAGGGGTCTAGAGCAGGAATTATTTTCATCGGACCGAGCAAAGTAAAAATCAAATATGCAGTTCAAATGAAATATGATGCCACCAATAATACAGCTGAATATAAAGCATTACTCACAGGCCTCAAGCTGGTCATCAAGATTCGGGAAGAATATCTCAAAATATATTCAAAATCCTAACTAGTGGTTAATCAGGTAAAAGGCACATACCAAGTTAGAGATCCGGGCATGGTCAAATACGCGAAGACAGCGAAATAGCTCCTAAAGAAGGTGGAAAAGGAGGGCGGATAATGGGAAATACAGTAAATTCCCAAAAGTGAGAACACATAAACAAATTTATTGGCTAAATTAGCATTAGAAGGTAGTTAAACATTTAAAGAGCTCAAATTAACTGAGGAACTCATCAAACCAAGCATTGAAAACACAGAAGTGATGAATACTCAAGAAGCAGCCGAGTGGATGAGGCGAATTATACGATACTTAGAGTAAGGAATTTTGCCTGAAGATAAGCTCAAAGCTCAATTATTAAAGAACAAAGCTGCACACTTATCTATGTACAATGGAGAACTTTATAGAAGGTCTTTGTCACACCTATGGTCGAAGTGTGTATCTCTAAAGGAGGGGGATTACGTACTTAGGAAAATTCATGAAGGAATATGCGGAACTAACGAAGTACAACACTCCTTAGTCTGAAAGGCACTGTTATAAGGTTACTACTGGCCTAACATGTCTAAAGATGCATATCAGCTTATTCAAAAATGCCCCAAATGATAGTAGTTTACTCGTGTAACTCACAAACCCTCTAATACTCAGCATCCAATTGGAAGTCCATGGCCTTTCACTGTCTAGGGAATGGATATTCTAGGTACATTCCTAGTGTTCCCAGAAGAAGTTTCTAATAGTAGCCATTGATCATTTCACCAACTGAATAGAAGTAGAAATTGTCCCAACCATCACGAAAACTCGGATCTACCATTTCTTTTGGAAAAAAGTAATTTGCAGATTCCATATACCCCATACTTTGATCATAGATAATGGGAAGCAGTTCAAAAATGAAAAGTTCAAAACATTCTATTCAGGATTGGGCATCAAGCTCAGGTTCACCTCTGTAGCTCATCCTTAAGCAAATGGACAGACAGAAGTTACAAACAGAATCATCATGCAAGGCTAAAGAAGAGGTTAGATTAAAAGAAAGGAAATTGGGTGGAGGAACTCAACAATGTAATCTGGTCATACAGAGCAACACCCATAAGCTCAATAGAAGAAATGCCCTTCAGGCTTACATATGGAATGGATGTAGTAATACCTATAGAGATCGGCTCGTCAAGTTACCGAGTCTCTAGAGAGTTTGATCTAGAAATTAATAACTTTAATGCTTAGATATACTTGGACATGCTTAAGGAAAGAAGAGAGCAGGCATCTATGGTCTCAAAAGCTCAAAAATAGAGAATAGGTCGGATATCATAACAAACATGTATAACTAAAATAATTCAAGACTAGGGATCTCATGCTAAGAAGGGCAGATGTGGGCAAAGGAAATTCTAGGGCTGGCAAGCTCGGACCCAATTGGGAAGGTCCTTATCAAGTAATGGAAAAAGCTACAAAGGGTGCATACAACATAAAAGATATGCGAGCGAAATAATTACCTCGATATTAGAATTAAGATAGTCTTAGAAAATATTACCAGTAAAGAAATTATACTTAGATAAAAAAAGAACTCCAATAAAATAAAAGTGCTACTTCATTCATTTTCAATTGTTTATCCAAAAGAGGAAAATAGTTCAAGTATTTACATTAGCCTTAAACCCAGGAGGTACTAAGCTAGTGTTAGAGGAAACATTTACACCCTCCAGAGTCAGATTCTTGGGCACTACAGTAGTAGCAATGCGGGGTCGGTTGTAGCCGATGATTTCTCCCCGGGATGGTTAGACCCCGCTGATTGCTCTAAAGTAGTCCCCTCAACGGTAGTTACTTTTTTGGTGACCCTCGACCCTTTCGGTGCTTCTAGGCTACTTTATTGGCAGCATCCTCTACAGCAGCCAACTTGGCCAGGTCATTTGGCATTATCTTGTCAAACTCGAGAAGTCCAAATCAGGATGCTGAGCAAGTAGAATTTTTTTGCAATATGACCTGTATGCTTTAATGAACCTTGAAACTATGTCTTGATAGGTCCTCAAATCATCCTTTTGACCTTCCTTTTCTTTGGCCAGCTTCTCCTTCAGGTCAGCAAGCTCAGAATTCTGCTTCTCTACCTTCTCAATAAAGTGGGCCTTGGAATGCTCAAGCTCTTGGATCTTTTTTTAATGAGACTCAACCTCAGACTTGGCCTCTTCAAGTTGCGCTTCAGTAAGCTCCACTGCGCATTTGGTAGCTCCCAATTTTTTCTAATAATCCCCGGCAATGGTGTTGACCTCATCATCCTTGAAGTTATATTCACTCTTGAGAATGAAATGCTCATCTTTTGCTAGCAGCAAGCCTTAAGCCATCTACAAACAAAATGAAAAAGAGGTAAGCATTTAGAATTTTGATGATGAACTTTGAAGGCCAACATCCAGACTTACCTCAAATGCATGTGTGATTAGACAGTTAAAGAGTTTTCCTCTTCCAATGTCTTTCCACCTCTGCACATCCTCCGACAAGCATAAGGACTCGGCATATTGGTCTCTAACTTGAGGATTAAGGACACTCAGAGGACTCATTTTGTCCAAAATCCGCTTATTGTTGTTCGGGCATTCGGGAAGTCTCAGACATTTGATGAAAACATTTTCTATCAATTCCTCTTCATCCTAAGCTATCCCTTTGCCCTTAATGAGCTTCTTGGAAGACCCGGTAGCCCTCTTCTGAGCATGCTCAACTGGAGGTTCTCTTAAAACCTCAACATGGCATTCAACTTGAGTCTCCTAAGGCTCTTCTTGCTTTAGAGTAAGCTCAGTGATCTCTGGTTCTTGCCTTTGATCTTGAGCTTGCTTCAGACTAGAATCTGAAAGTAGTATCTTGCCTGCAAATGTATAATAGTTAGCCATCTACAAATAAAGGAAAAAAGAAGAGTCAGAATATACCTTTGAGAAGATCAGCACTTATCATCATTCCCGTTATATACTCTCCAAAGGTATCGACGAGAATAATTCTTGGCTGAGATTCCCTCAAATACACTCCGAGTATGAAGCCTTCTTATCAAGTCCAAGTCTTTATCAGACACCTTTCTCAGGCGTTTTACATCATGACATGCATCAACCTATAAATACCGAATACTAAAGAATTCGATTGGGTGTTCTATAACTAAATACTTATGTCTCTAAGACTTTGGTATGTTTGGAAGTCTCATAAATAGACTCAAATGGGGAACAACCGACAAAGAAAATGTAAGCTCCCCCTTTTTCTTATTTAAACTACAAATAAACCGAAACATGTCAAAGTCTGGGTCTCTCCCTTCTCTATGCATAAGCTCTATATACCCGGTTAAAATCCTATAGCTATTGGGATGAAGTTGCCCAAGAGCAATGTTATATTTATTCAAAGAAAGTTTCACAAAGGGATCAATAGGGAATCTCAGTCCACCCTCTAATTGGTCCTGGTAAACTACCATTTTTACATCATCTGGGTAAGGCTCATATGCCTTTTTATTAGTAGTATGCAATAGATATTCTTGGGGAATCCCAAATCTACACCTATGCCATTCTAGCATACCATTATCTACCCTAGATTCAAATAAAGAAGACTTTACTTACTCTCGTAATGCTATAGACACCTTTGAAAGAAGGGTACAGAAAGGAAAAACTAACAAGTAAAAAAAACTTTTGTTCACCTGGAAAGCAAAGCTGAATTTCTTATAATGAGCAAATTACAAAAAGAAGAAGCCTTATAGCAAATGACAACAGAAAGTAAAATAGTGACCAAACCTAAAGCACACAACAACACAAGCGAAGGAATTCTCTCACACTCCATATGCACTTCCAATTTATATATCTGAGGAAGGTTCTGGATAGTTGGCACATGCCCTCACCATTGAAGCCTTCAATCCTCGCTTCTTAAGGGTAAAATAGGCATTTCACTCTGACATTAAAATCCATCATTAGCGTGGTTACCAAACATTGTCCTTTCGAAAGGCCAATTGTAAGCACCCAATTTCGGCATGACTAGAGTATGGATACGAAGAGGACTACGATGATGAAAATTTGTTGTAAATAGGTCTCTAGTATTTGAATTTCAGATCCCAAGGCTTGATTGCATTTTTTACGGGTTAAATTGAAAACGTCTCTTTTTCTTCAGGAGTCTTTTTGTAATTAAAGGAAGAATGGATTTCCGACCGGAAATCTAGAATTCCGATCGGAATTCCATATTTCCGACCGAAAATCCAATTTCAGATCGGAATTTCAGAAATCCGATCGGGAATCTACAATTCCTGTCAAAATTCCATACTTCCGACCAAACTCCGACATTATTTTTAATTTTTAAATTATTTATTTAAATTTTGATTAGTTAAAAATTAGTTTTAAAAAATAAATAAATAAATAAATAAAATTTTATCCTAATTTTTATTTGTAAATAAATTGAAATCTTATCATCCCTAACGATAAAGATGAGGTCTTTATCGTTTGGGATGATAGGATAGTGTGAGCGTTAATCTAACGGGAAATAAAAGGAGAGACGCAGAAGAAAAAAAAAGGAGGAAAAAAGAGAGAACGGAGAAAAAAAGAGAAAAGAGAAGAAAAAAAATTTCTTTTTCTGGAAAAATTTTGGGGAGGATCCCTTCTTCTTTAAAAAAAAATCTTCTTTCTTTCGTAAATTTGAGGTTCTACGGTTCTTTTGAAAAAAAGGCAATTAAACCCTGGGATTGAGAACATCAATATAGCAGATCTATTCAAACGGTGAATCAAACAAAGCCTCTGAGGAGCTAATTAATAATGCATCCATCTAACTAGTTTTTTTTCTACTCCTTTCTCTTCTTATTTTATTTTATTATTTTCATTCTATTTAATTTTGATTTGATCTGATTTAATTTTTATTTTAATCTTTTTAGTTACTAATCCTTATTTATTTTTGTATTTATGATTATGGATGGGGTGATTTGAATCCATGGTGGCGAACAAAACCTATGAAGATCCATGGAATGCCATGGATTAACTTTTGTATTTGAACGTGTTTTAGGATTTTTTTTTATTCATTCATTTTGTAATTTTATTTTGTATTTTATTTTTTTGGGTTGTAGTTAATTTTAATTTTTATTCTCGTAGATCATTGTAATAGCCCCAATAGTGGGAATAGTGAAATTATGTGTGTGGCATGTGTTTTTAATTGGTTAGTAAATTAGGGTTTCGTTTGATAAATTCAATTAAAATTAATGTTGGCTTTAGATTAATTTTAGGTTGTATGTAATTAAAATTATAGTTAGAAAAATCACATAATGTTTGCTTTTGATCTATTATTTTTATTTGGGCTTGTTTTGT
>CATIWM010055143.1:0-10340 GCA_949671775.1 Mallotus repandus
GACTAAAGAGGGATACAAGCCAGTTAAACAGAAATTGTGAAGGTTGAGACCAAAATGGACATAGTTGGTAAAAGAAGATATAGAGAAGAAAATCAAGGCTGAATTTCTAGAAGTGGTGGACCATCCAGAGTGGTTGGCTAACGTGGTTCTAGTACCTACAAAGGACAAAAAAGTAAGGATTTGTGTAGACTATAGGGATCTCAACACAGTGTGCATGAAGGACAATTTTCCTCTACCCCATATAGATGTTCTGATTGACAACGCTACCGCATGTGCTATGTACTCCTTCATGGATGGTTTTTTAGGATACAACTAAATTCTCATGGCAATCATCGACAAAGCTAAGACTGCCTTCATCACTGAATGGGGAAGGTACTGTTACAGAGTAATGTCTTTTAGTTTAAAGAACGCAGGTGCAACCTATCATAGGGCTACAATAATGTTTTATGACATGATACAAAAGAAGGTAGTAGTGTATGTTGATAACATGATGGTAAAGTCAAAGACTCGGGAGGAACATCCATTCGCATTGGAGAAGTTTATGCAACAGGTAAACAAGTACAATTTAAGGTTGAATCCTAAGAAGTGTGTATTTATTGTAACTTTAGGGGAGATGTTGGGACACATAGTTAGTCAGAGAGGAATTAAAGTTAATCCAGATAAAGTGAAAGAAATTCGTGAAATGCTGACACCAAAGACCAAAAAGGAAATCCAAGGATTCCTGGGAAAGTTGCAGTTCATCAGCAAATTCATAGCCAGACTGACAGAAGTATGTGAACAAATATTTAAGTTGCTCAGAAAAAATTAGCCTATGGTTTGGAACGAATAGTGCTAGATTGCTTTTGATGGAATCAAAGACTATCTCATGAATCCACCAATTCTGAGACCCCCTAAAAAAATGAAAGCCCTTAATTCTATATCTAGCAATTGAAAGGAGTGCAATAGGAGTTATGCTAGCTTAGGAAGTTGAACATGCAATTTACTACCTAAGCAAGAAGATGCTACCCTGTGAGAAAAAGTACAATAAGGTTGAACATATCTGTTTGGCAATGGTTTGGGCTATGAGAAAGCTGAGGCACTATTTCTAGTCCTACAAGATCCAAGTAGTCTCGAAGTTAGATCCGATGAGACACCTATTTAAAGCACCTTCATTGGTTAGGAAACTAGCCAAGTGGCTGGTGTTACTGACAGAATTTGATATTGAGTTTCTGATTGAGAAGATCGTTAAAGGAAGATCATTAGCTGAGTTTTTATCACTAAACCCTACCTCAGATGACCAAGAGATAGAACTCAAATTCCAAGATGACCTCATGGCAGCAATTAAAGTTCAAGGATGGTGCATGTACTTTGACGGAGCAGTAAACTAGTTTGGAGTAGGAATGGGAGTAATTCTGTTGACCCTAGAGAATGAAGTAATTCCCATAGCAAAGAAACTATCATTTTAATTTACGAATGATGAAGCAGAATATAAAGCAAGTGTGATGGGAATGGAAGCATTGATATCTCTAAAAGTCACAGAAGTGGAAATATTAGGTGACTCAATGCTGGTAATCAATTAGGCTACTAATGAATGGGATCTGAAAGAGCCATACTTGAAGTTGTATCTAGAGCACTTGCAGCAGTTAGGATAATTATTTTAAAAATGTAAATTTATCCACTTACCAAGAAACCACAACTAGATGGCCGATGCCTTAGCATCATTAGCATCAGTTTAGGATGGACTGACAACCATGCCTATGAAACCTTTGGTGTTACTGAAATCAAGTCAGCATGTTACAAGAATATGAGGGTAATGGAAATGAAAGTGGATCAGAAGCCTTAGTTTAACAACATTTAGCAGTATTTGGACAAGCGTGAGTACCCAACATATGCTAGTGAGAAAGATAAGGCAGTCATCAGAAAACTAGTAGTAAAATTAACCTTCCATCAAGGTGTCTTGTACAAGAGAACTTCATATGGGATGTAATTGCACTGTTTGGATGAGAACAAAGCAAGAAAGGTAATGACAGATGTTCACAAAGGAGTTTGTGGTCCGCATATAAATGGTACAATGCTAGCCAAGAAGATAATAAGGCAAGGGTTCTTCTAGATGATGATAGTTGAGGATTGTGTTAAATTCACTAAGAGATGTCATAAGTGTTAGATTCATAGGGACGACAATAATTTGCCTTACTCAGAATTACACACCATGTCCTCTCCTTGGCCATTTTTAGTTTAGGGACTCAAAATTATAAGAGAAATTCATCCTACAACCTCAAATGGACACATATACATTCTGGTTGCAATTGATTACTTCATAAAATGGGTAGAAGTCGAATCTTATAGCAAATAGAGGGTAAAGCAGGTAGCTAAGTTCTTGGAGAGAAATTTATTTTGTAAGTATGGGATTCCTCACCATTTAATGTCAGATAAGATGGTACAGTTTCAAGGAGAAGTTCGAGCAGTGCTTGAAAAGTATAAGATAAAGCACTACAAGTCATCACCCTACAAACCGCAGGCTAATGGTACAGTGGAAGCAGTAAACAAGAACATTAAGAAGATCGTCTCAAAGATGATTGAAACTCACCGTGATTGGGCTAACAAGTTACCATTCACTCTTTGAGGATACCGTACTACAGTGAGAACAACCATGGGGGCAACTCCTTTCTCATTGGTATAAGGGACAAAAGATGTACTTCCAATAGAAGTGGAAATGAAATCCCTCAAAGTCATAGTCGAAGCAGACTTATCTGAGGTGAAATGGGTAGAACAGAGGCTAGTGCAATTGGATCTGATAGACAGTGAGAGGTTAAAAGCATTTTATCACACTCAGTTGTATCAGAGGAGAATAGTGAGAGCTTTTGACAAGAGAATAAGACAACATGACATCAAGTTTGGAGACTGGGTATTGAGGCAAGCTAAACAGAATCTACTGGATCTAAGAGAGAAGTTCCGACCTAATTGAGAAAGGCCTTATTTGGCTAAAACTGTCCTTTCAAAAGGTGCAGTTAAGCTAATGGATGTTGATGGGAATGAGTTCTTCGAATGGATCAATGTCGACCATCTCAAGTGATACTATTTGTAAAAATAAAATAACAGAAAAAAATGAGAAAATGAGAGGCAAAATACTTAATTAGAAAACCCGAGAAGGCTAATTAAGGACAGAGGTACTATCATTTTGAAATATTCTATGTGCAACCATGCTTATGATAAATGCTATTCAGTACAAATGGAAACTATCGTCAAGAATTGCACATGTTAAGAAGTAAATGCCTTAATCAATTACAAAGGAAAAATTTGCATCTTAGAGTTTATATCTTTCTATGATGTAATTGCATTAATTTCTATTATAAACTTTTTGCATTTGTTATGATGGTATGGCAAGCAAATAGAATAGACAGAGAATAACATAATAATGATTAGAAAATATCAAAAGCCTCATAAAAAGTTTGTCAATCAACTATATCTTAGAAATATCTAAAATTTTCTGTTAGTACAATTAGATCACAAAATGGGAAAGGGAAATTAGGACTCAGCCCAATCCTTATCATCGTCGTCGTCATCATTGCCGATATCTAAAGATCCTCCCTTGCTGGGTCTGTCACCACGCACCCTCATCTCATTTAGCTCAGCCCACAACCTTTGAATCTTGCTCTGGTAGTAGGCATACTCCTATTGGCAGATCAACTCTTGAGGATGAATGGTCTCATTGCGCTCCCGCATCAGCCTCGCATGCTCAAGTTGCATCATCATGATATACATGCATTAATACACATGCATTCACGACATACACGTACACATCATTTCATAATTGGAATAGTGAAACAAGCCAGAGTGTAGAAAACTTACATGAGCCTCTATAGAATAATGGACATATTGGCTCATCAAGCCATCTCTCGAGTAACCTACAAATAGAATAGTCAACAAATGACAAATTTGAAATATCAAAGCAATAAAAGCAAACAGAAACTCACATGAGTAGTATCCTCAAGGATGAATCCCACATGGTCAGTGGATGCAGGGACCACTTGGAGCACCACCTCGCCATGGAGGTTAGGTGCCCAAACTATAAGGAGTAGTGGTAGTGCAGCTACCCCGGATATCATCTGAGCAGTTCTAGCGGGGGCATCAGCAATAGCTCCAGCATTGATTGAAGTCTCGGTGGCACTCCTAGCACGAGACCTCTTTGGGCAAGGCTGCTAAAGATAAGTAAAAGTAGTTAAAATCAAGGACAGTCAGTATGAGCACAAGCTCACAGAAAGGGGAACAATGCATACCTGAGGGCAAAAGAGGAAGAAACACCCACAGCCATAGCAGGTGCAACAATCATAAAATCCCTTACAACACCGTCAATCAGGCGAGGGATGAGACTCTCCAAATATGAGACACCCTCCAGCTCCAAGTACAGTAGATGATCCATCCCAAACAGTGCCTCCTCTAGAGTGAGGCCCACCGTGTCCTTCCTCCAAAACATGTTGAGAGGAGGAGAATGAGGGATGTGACGAGCAGGAGGTCCTAAGAACCAGTTCGCCACACACTTGCTGAGATACCATGCACGATCGACAAGTGTCACAAATAGTATCCTCCTGCTTGTGATCTGGACGACTCCAGTCATCGCCGTCGAAAAAGCCGTGGGGTAGCCCTTTCACCACCATCAGAGATGTATCTGTAATCATAAACAACTACCACGAATAGAATATAGAACTTTAGAACAAAGAAAGAAGAGAGAAAGCACCGGCCTAGTTGAATGTTAACTTAGTAAGTTTACATTATCTCTACACTTTATTTATTTTTATTGCCTTTTTCCAATTTTTGTTGATTTTATATTTTTTATAGTAAATTTGGTATTTTTAAAATAAAGTTTACATTTTTATGGTAAAAATATCATCTTTATTATTTTTGAATATTTGCTACTATCATCTTCATTTATTTTTGTATTTGTTTCTATATTTTTATTATTTTTATTGCATTTATGCCTTTTGTGGTAAATATGGTATTTTTATCATAAAGTTTAGATTTTTATAGTAAAAATACCATCTTTATCATTTTAATTATTTACTTCTATATTTTATTTATTTTCATCAATATTCTAGAGTTTTTATTATTTTCATTACATTTTTTCCAATTTTCATTGTATTTATGCTTTTATGGTAAATTTGATGATTTTATGATAAAGTTCACATTTTTATAGTAAAAATATCATCTTTATCATATTAATATGTTTATTTAAACCATTTTTGTTTATTTGCATATTTATTTATGCCTTTTTATAGTTTTTCTTATATTTTTGCTATTTTTGTTATATTTATGCCTTTTATGGTAAATTTGGTATTTTTATCATAAAGTCCATATTTTTAGGTAAAAATCTCATCTTTATCATTTTAATTTGTTCATTCCTGCATTTTTATTTATTGACATTAATATTTCTGCATTTTTATTATTTTTATTGCATTTTTTAATTTTTATTGTCTTTATGCCTTATTGGGGTAAAATCGTCATTTTCATCATAAAGTGGATATTTTTATGGTAGAAATGACATTATTTTTGCCAATTTCAATATTTTAATTCTACATCTTATTATTTTTATTATATTTATCACATTAATTGTATTTTTATTATTTTCATTATCTTTTTATAAATTTATTATTCTTATCATAAAATCCACATTTTTATGGTGAGAATAATATTTTTATCATTTGTTTTATTATTTCATTTGTTAGTATTTTATTGCATATTTATTATCTTTGTCATTTTTATTGTCTTCTTTGATAAATTTTTATCATAAAGTTAATATTTTTATGGCGAGAATAATATCTTTATCATTTTTATTATGTTATTTGCACTTTCATTGTTTTTATTTTACCATTCCAACTTCCTAATATTTGCCTCATCATAAAAATCTAGTTTTTATAATAAAAATGATGACCTCACACTAAAGAACCCAATTTCTAAAATCTTGCATCATGCATTCCATTATCATCCTTGTTTGCTTATGTGTTTAATTACCCTTTATTTATTATTTCAATTATGATGAAATATATTAAATTACCTTAAATGTGACGTGTGCTTGCATGTGCATGAAAACTAACTTTTGTCTTGTAGGTTTATTAGAATAGGTTTATTTTATTTTCTTTTTATTATTTTAATGTAATTAATAGAACACGCTTTTTCCAATGCAATGTAATCCTTAATCCAAATTCCCCCCTTTTATTTTCTATTTTGGAAGTATTTATTAGAATAGGCTCTTTTCTTGGGTTTTAATCCTTCATTCCTTTTCCCGTTTTTTATTTTGCTTATTTGCTTGCTTATTTTGATTATTCCGTGCATGCTTTGTGTGCTACGTGCTTACTTGCTTATATGATCATTTGTTTGATTAATGAATGCTCGTTTATTTATTCATTATGTGATGTATGACTCATCAATCTAATTATCTTCCACTTCCAATTTAAACTGACTAATGATCAAGTGTGGTAAAAAAGCATCATAAAATCGAAAATAGGGTGAAGTAGTGAATAAATGAGCAACATGTATGATAAGAAATAGGATAAGTAACTCTTACCCCCCGAACCTAGATTCTCTGGTTATAGAAGTGGATTTTTAATTAACTTTCTCTTGATTCAGATCGGGTGGTGACTCCAATTTACAAGGCCTATTCAGGCAAACCCTCCCACAAATAATAATAATAAAATCGGTAGATGGTCGCCATTAGCCTGTGTGCCCCGATAAACGCACTGATCCTGTTCTTGACACCGATCACAAGGTGATAATCATAATTGCAACACCTAAAGAAGTTGATGTTTACAATAACAAACACCTAAGAAGGTGATAATTTCATTTTAAGCACCGAAGTGAGTGTTAATTACATTCTCATCACCAAAAAGGGTGATGGTTATATATTATCATCGAAGAGGATTAACATATTTTATCACCGAAGAGGGTGATAATCGTATAATAACATCAAAGTGGGGTTAGTTACTCCTTAACACTTGATTGAGTGTTACTGGCATTACGATGCTGAAGAGGGTGATCATTGCATTTGCTTCTCATGTGCTTGATTACATTAATTGCATATCATTATTATCCACTTGCCTTATCTTGCTTAAATCTCAAAATTGGATTCTTGTGTGAATCCCAAACTACATTCTTGCATGAATCTTGAATTGCATCACTATCATTCTAGCATGAATCCTAAATTTGCATTCATTATGTGTTAATCCAGAAATTGCATCATACACCTTCCATAAACACCATACATCTTCCATAGCACCTTAAAAGATTATACCAATGCAAGCAATGATGAGTCTAATGTTCAAACACTACACATCACTTCATCAGTTAGGTACCCTGCCTTAAACTCTGATTTTTACAAATTTGCATTTGCTCCATGCATATTGACACAATACTAGAGTGCTATATAAGATTAGCACTAAAGCTCATACTTTTTGGGAAAAGATAGAAGTCTGGGACTTATTGGGATAGCCATCTGGAAAGTTCAATTTCAAGGTAAAATATACTACTGCTCCTTCAGTTGCCTTTAAGAGGGAAGACATTATGCCCTCTAGATGAGGAGACAAATTTGATAAAAAAGATAAGGTCATCATCATCCCAGTACCAGATGCACCATGCATGATGGGAATCAACATATGGTATGGCTTCGATGAAGAACCGTCAGTTAATCATATGACCAAAAGTGGGAGAGTGTATCAACCTGCCGAGAAAGACATGGTAAAAGGAAAGGAAGTTGCCACAAAGGAGAACGAACCCACCACTCAAGTAGAAGAAGATTCAATCTTAAAGCAGCTCAGAAAAATGCAAGCTCGAGTCAGTGTTTAGGATCTCTTGATGACATCAGAGAAATACCAAGATGCTCTGGCACACGCCTTGGATGATACAATAGTCTTTTTAAACACTACTCCCAAGGATATGATAACTTCACTACTTTTAAAACTTAGTAGTGTTGTTTCCTTCTCTAATAGTGATCTTCCACTAGAAGGGAAAGCTCATAACAGGCCTCTATTCATCCAAGTGGTCATGAGAGCTAAGAAGACATCATGTGTCACAGTTGATGATGGGTCAGCCATTAATGTTTGCCCACTCAGGCTACTCCACAAGTTTGGGATGCCAGTTGAAGAGCTTGAAATATCTAATTTGATAATTAGGGCTTATGATGACTCTAAGAAGTAAGTAATGGGAACCTTCAAGGTGACTGTCATTATAGGAGAGATTGAGTCTGTTGTGGAATTTACTACATTCGCCCTGCTGCTAGGAAGGCCTTGGTTCCATCCATTGGAAGGAGTTCCATCCACCTTGCATTGGAAAATCAAGTTCCCACTTGACGAAAAGGTGGCCACTATCGAAGCTGAGACAAATATCCTGGTCGCATGCATGAATGTAACCCTTTTAGCCTTTCAAGTATTAATAATCAATGAAAACTGGGTCAATCCAAAAGTTATAGCTATAATGAAGAAGATCAGTTATAAATCGGAAACTGGGCTCAGAAAGAAGAAGGATGAGATCTCAAAACCATCAGACTTCAAAGGATAGACTAGTAAGCAAGGACTGGGGTATGATCCAACTGTAGATAAGGGAACGAAGACTACCTTCATTTTTTAAGGCCTCTCCAAGTAAGGTCAGCTTAAGGAATGGGAATGTAATGGGATCAAGAAATAGAGTTTGATATCTTCACTGATGTGATTAACAGTATGGGGAAAGGACAGAATCAAAATTAAGAAAAAGGAATCATCTCTATTGCTAAGATTGAATAGGTTCTACAGAGTATGAGATTGGAAACTGAAGCTCCTAACTATGCCAATATTGTATCTCTTATTGAATCTAGCATAGAGGATGTTTTATTTGGTGATGCACCTATCTCTGATGATATATGTATTGCTAATATGTTTAAATCCTTTGTTGTACCAAACTCTAAGTATGATGCAATAAAATCTAATTTTGCTTACTTGTGTGATGTGTTTTATGATAATGATAAGCATTTCATTGAACCTTACATGAGCATATTTGACATTCATTCCATTAACAATGAACCATTTAATATGGGCACAGATGAAGATCCTCGTATATTGCATATTTTAAAAGATGTTACCTTTGAGCAAATGAGAGAATTAGTAAAAATATTAACAAAATACTCGAAAGTATTCACTTTGTTGCCTGGCATCGATAGGGACATCACTCAGCATTACATCCCAATTAAAGAGGGACACAAGCCTATGAAATAAAAATTGTGAAGGTTGAGACCAGAATAGGCATAGATGGTAAAAAAAGATATAGAGAAGTAGATTAAGGCTAAGTTCCTAAAAGTGGTGGACTATCCAGAATGGTTGGTTAATATGGTCCCAATTCCTATAAATAATGGGAAAGTAAATATTTGTGTAGACTACAGAGATCTCAACAAAGCATGCCCAAAAGATGATTTCCCTCTGCCCTATATAGATGTTTTAATTGACACTGCTACCACATGTGTTGTGTACTCCTTCATGGATGTGTTTTCTGGATACAACCATATTCTTATGGCAATCATCGACAAAGCTAAAACCACCTTCATCACCGAATGGTTAACATACTATTATAGAGTAATGCCTTTCTGTTTAAAGAACATAAGTACAAACTATTAGAGGATGGCTACATCAATGTTCTATGACATGATACACAAGGAGGTAGAAGTCTATATTGATGACATGATGGTAAAGTTGAAGACTCGGGAAGAATATCCAGCCGCATTAGAAAAATTCCTATAAAGACTAGACAAGTATGATCTGAGGTTGAACCCCAAGAAGTGTGTATTCGGTGTAACTTCAGGAAAGATATTGGGGCATATAGTTAGTCAGAGAGTAATTGAAGTTGATCTAGATAAGGTGAAAGCAATCCGAGAAATGCCGACATTAAAGACTGATAAAGAGATTCATGGATTCCTGGGGAAGCTATAGTTTATCAGTAGGTTTATAGCCAGATTGGCCGAGGTATGTGAACCAATATTCAAGCTGCTTAGGAAAGATCAACATGTGGTTTGAAAAGAACAATGTCAGAATGTCTTTAATAGAATCAAGGATTATCTCATAAATCCACCAATTCTAAGACCCCCAGAAATAGGGAAGCCCCCACTACAAGAAAAGTGGTTTATAGTGACATTGGTAAAATGTTGTTAAAAATTTAACAAATGTCATTTTAGATATATACTAACATTTCTTACAAGTGTCACTTAATTTAGTGTCGTTACATATTAAAGCCACATTTATTACAAGTGTTGGTATATACTTTTAAACATCAATTTTAGCATCACTTATTTTGACATTTTTCAAATATCACTCTAATTATTTAATGCAACATTTTTAAAATGATAAAAAAAC